>CM067504.1:32756622-32854736 GCA_034509495.1 Acestrorhynchus altus | reverse complement strand
ATATATATAGATGTGTATAAGTGTATATATATATATATATATGATATATATGATCAGTGAAGCCTGGCAGCAAGTGAACAATGTGTTCTTGAGGTTGATGTGTTGAAGCAGGGAAAATGGACAACTGTAAGAATCAAAGAACCAAAGTATGATGTTCCAGTCCATAAATTACCCATAAACCACAACTATTAATCAAAGTCTTAAAAGTCTTTATGAAACTCATCTTAGCTTCAGATTTATTATGTCTCGGCTACACACTTCAAGGGAAAGTATATAGTATAGAACCATGACCAATCAAGGAAATCTTTGGATCTTTCAAATCTTTGGATTCTTCAAATTTATTTAAAAAGCCAACAAGAGTTCTCCTGTTATTACAAATGTGACATTGTAATAATATTAGAACCCTTTTTGGTGTCATATAGAACCCTTTTCCAAAAGGTTCTATATAAAACCCTCCATCAATCTGAAGAAACCTTTCATGATGCAAAACATTTTAATTTGCAAAGGGTTCTTTACATGTTAATGGATATATAGAAGCATTTGCTTCACTAACGGAAAGTGAGTAGGCAGTCCTGACATCCATATAAAAACCATTATACTGAACCCACTGATGCTGGACTGGATTAGTGCTGAAGTAAAGTTGCTTTTAAAATACAAAATGGACTCAGAAACACATAAAATTGCATGGAAGTAGAGAAGCAAATTTAGGTGACACATGGGTGGGAGGCAACAATCCAAATAGTACACTGAGTGTCAAGGAACACGATTACTGAAGATAAACGGCTCACATCATGGGCAGTAGAGTCAGAGACAAAGAGTCCCTGAACACTGGTTTGACAGTGAGCACACATCTACAAAAACACCAATAACAACTGTATAAAAACAACCATATAACAACTGCAGGATTTCACTCTTCATTAACTGTCTGGATGACATTATACATATTTATAACTCAGTGCTGGTGTTATGGAAGAACATGAAGATAAACAGTCTAAAGGGAGAAATGAAGACTGACAGACCTGCCAGTAAACATGCTGACCAGCTGGGATGACTGGCAGGAATTATAGAGACAGATGATACTCTAGACATTTCATATTACAAACTAAGTAGACCTGCAGTTTCCACAATGTTGAATTTAACAGTTGCTGTGCGGAACATCAAGACATTGCAAAGGAACATGGAGAACTGCCTTCTCAAAAATGTGATCTGATGTGAACTTCATGTGGCGCATCAAGTGCTTGTAGGGGTGCTTGTGTTCAAACCTTTGGGTAAATTGAAAGAAACGGGACATCCTAAAGCCTTACACACCTAGGAGCACATACATAAATGAGGGGTGTGAGCATGCTAGTGTGAGTAATAGAGGCTTCACTCTCAGTTGATCTGCTTCAAAACAATATTCTAATATGCCACCAAGAGGAGGTTAAAATGGCAGAGGAGTGAAATTTTGTGCTTCTATACACAACTCAGTCATTAAACACACTTACCATAAAGAAGAATACTTTGAGGGAATCAGAAGAGATATGTGTCCAGCTGTGATGTTGCAGTGCAGATGATGTTTCTATGGAAACCTGAGAAGAAACCTGAGACATGTTCTACTTGAACCTAAACTGTATAAAAAGCTGGGTAACATTTTACCTTACATTGGCTAATTAGATAATACTAATTAAAGTTTAATTAATTGGAGTAATTAAAGCATTTGTACTTAAAGATAGTTTCTCTGCACTATATTCTGCAGCACGTGTTTCTGTTACACTGAGATGAGAGAAACTGTTTTTCAAAATGTCTAAAAGAATATGATCTACAGAAGGTGCTCTGTTCACTGAATAGAAGTTAGAAAACCACCTTTTGCATCATTGTGCAGCCTCCTTTCAGTACTCAGAGTGGAGAATTCCACTCAGTCAACAGTTGGCGAAGGAAATGTCTTTAAAGCTAGATATTCTGTTTTCATTCTTATTAGCATATAAATGATCCACAATAGTAACTTTTCAGTTGAGGGTAAATAAATTGCTGTGAAAATGTATGTACATATATAAAAGTGTGCAAGAGCAGAGAGCTGTGCAAATCTGACTTACTATAATAATTATTATGTATGAATATGTAGTCCAGTGTAGTCTTGTGTGTATGAATGGGAAAATACAGTTTGTTCAGGTTTCGTAGTTGAGGCAGACGTGGTCCGTTGTTGTAAACAGAATTACATATCATGCAAACAAGATTATAGTGCAAGTTTGGCAGTAGCAGCTTAATGTTCAGGTACAGATACAGTACACAGCTTAAGTACAGCGGAGAATTCCAGTTAAGTGCTAAGTGCAGACAGGCTCTTAGCTAGTTGAGCTCAGTGTGGATGTGATGAGTGAACTGGACAGAGAAGATCAGCGTGATAAGTAACAGTGTGTATTGTGGCTAGTGTGGCTGGTGAGACCAGTTTGACAGAGTGTGGGAAGAAACTGTTCCTCAGTCTGGCATTTGCTTTATTAATTCAAGGTTATGTTTTCAGATTGGGATTGGGATTAAGTATCGTGTATCGGGTATCAACCAAATGTATGTATTGGTAAAAGTATCAGGACTAAAAAAAAAAAAACGAAACGGTGCATCCCTATTAATTTTCTTGAGGTGTCTTGTTTTATATAGAACTGCCTTGACTAAAGAACTGTAGAACAACCTCATTCTGAAGGTCTGAGGAAGATCTAAGAATGGACTGGGAGTCTTTTGAGTTTGAGTAAACAGTTCAAAGTTTCAGTTTCAGTACTGTAGCTCTGTGTTCTGATGGTAACAAAAAGTTGTTCTTCTACCTCCACATTTAGCATGTTAGTATGATATCATAGAAACAGTTGCACTGAGAGCCCACTGGCCTAATGGTGAAGACATTAATCTTTGTAGCTGAGGACTGCAGGTCTGAGGCCCATCTGGACGAACAAGAAAAATAGGCCACTTATTTGATCAGAGTCATTGGTTTACATAAGAGGAGCCCTACCCTGGAGATGTACAGCCTTGCAAAGTGGAGCTAATTCGCTTATCTAATGCACCTGCTGCAGGTTGAGGTGGGAACTTTAGACTGAGGTTGGAGTTTAAAGTCTGCACATCTTGAGTAGTTCACCAGCTGTATAACTAGGCAGAGCTGGACTACTTAACATTATTAAAGAATTAAAGTCTATAATTCACACACAAAATGTTATTGAATTATAGTCTTTTTCAGGATCAGTAAAGGGTGGTTTCAGTTATTCAGTGTTGGCCTGTCTCTCAAATTTCTGAGAAGTCTAACTTGGTCACTAATTTGCCAACCATTCTTTCTTTAATTTACTGGAATTTTATTTAATTCATTCTTCCTTTTACTCATGAAATGTTCCCCGTGCCATTGGCTGCATTGATCCACCCCCACACTTAATTTTTGGAGAAGTGTTCTTTTCATGAAATTCTTAGTCACTTTTTTCTCCAATCATACCTATTTCTACCTCATCGGTCCACAGGACATGTTTCCATACATCAGGCTTGTATAGATATTCTTTTGCAGACTTCTGATGCTGAATTTTGTAGTAAGGCCTCAGGAGAGGTTTTCTTCTGACAACTCTACCATGAAGGCCATATTTGTGCAGGTATTGCTGAACAATGTACCACAAGTCTGCTAAATGTTCCTGATCTTTTGCAGTCAAGCAGGGGTTCTGATGATCCTACGAGCAGCTGTCTCTGAAAAATATTGGTCTTCCAGATCTTGACCTCCACTATTACTGCCATTTCTTAATTACATTTTGAGGAGATGGCAACCTGAAAGCTTAAAACCTTAAAACCTTCTCCTGCTTTGTGGGCCTCAACCATTTTCAAAGTGCTTGGCAGCTGTTGTTTTATGACAAGGTTAATGTCTGAGTAGTTTTAAAGCTTTGATTTGCATCACCTGGCCTTCCCTAATGATGATTGAACAAGCCATAACCTAACCTGCTAATTAAGGTCTGAGACCTCTGTCAAAGTTATCTGGGTGCTGAAATCTCCCATACTAGGATTCCCATACTTTTGCAAGATACTCTGTTCTTTTTTTGCCCACTATAAAATTATACAAATCAAAAATAATACACTGATATTGTTTAAAATGTTGAAATGTTGACTTCATGCATTTTGGAAATCATTTCATCTTCAACTTGTTATAATCCTCAAAGCATGTCTCCAAATTCTAGTAGAAAGCTCTAGACAGCAGAGACAGTTGTCCCAACAAAAGCAGGATAAACTCTTTTAATTACCCTTGATTTCAGAAGAAGCAATGAATGAGCAGGTGTCCCAAACCATCCATTCTCACAGTCAATCAGTTAGTTTCTGATTAGTCATGTGCTGACACAAAGATGAGCATTGTACCATAGCTGTCAGTCATCATCACAGCAGCAACAATAGCAATAACACTAACAATGACAGGGTAAATTGACTAATTAAATGATGTTTTGTCTTTATAATGACTTTCATTTCCCTCCTCTTGCCTCTTCTTCCCCACCCCTTCAGACTGTATTGTCTTTATTGGCCCGGGTGCACCCAATTAGCTTTTTCCCAATATGCTCATTTATCAAAAGTTTAGAGTTTAGATGCTTTTTAAGCTCTGTTTACTCACAGACCCACTGCAGGTGAGGCCGACCTGGAAGCTGCAGTAGAGAGAAGTCTGATCATCTGGCTTTAACAGGAGTTGCTTACATTGTAAGAACTGAACCTCTGCCTCATTTGCCCTCTTTTGTACTTTTACATCGTATGAGCACTCTAATATTCATTTTTGTCTCTTAATTTGCATTATTATTGAAACATGCCAAAAATCATGGGATATCTGTATGTAAATAGATTATGAATTGGCATTACGTCAGGGGATATCTTGGGAATGCCCATCTCATTTAACATTCCTCATTCCACAGTGTCATATGTGTACCGGGAATACATCATGGACAGCACAGTGGACAGCATAGTGGACAGCACAGTGGCCATCCACAAGGCATTGTGCACACTGGTGGTTCCATACTGGTGTGGGGTGTATTCTCATAGCATGGGTCCACTGGTCCACCTAAACATGTCATTTACTGGTCCAGCTATGTTTCACTGCTTGGTGACCATTTGCAGCCCTTCATAGACTTCATGTTCCCCTACAATGATGGTATACTCCAGCAGGATAATGCACCATGCCATTGGGCCCAAGTTGTCTAGAAGTGGTTCAGTGATGTATTTGCAGTACATATGTGACACTGTGGATCAAGCAATGTTAAGTGCCCTCCCAAATTGAATGTCTCATACATCTGGCACTCACTAAAATGCCTTGCTCAAATTCATGTTGCCTTGCCATGAGCATGCTGGCAAATGTCCAGCCTCACCCACAAGATGACACTATACAGGTGGGAGCATTATCAAGCCATCCACTGAGGTAATGGCTCATTCATAATCAATTTACATAATGCTGTCCCATGTCATTGGATTAATATATGTTAAAGATAACTCATTTATGGTCGTTAATAATGCAAAAATTGAAAAGAACAAAACAAAACAAAAAACCCCAACAAATTAAAAGTACTTAATTAATTTAAGACCCATTGGACATTATTTATGTGCAAAATCATTACTCAAAATGGTTCTGGAGGCATCTCTGCCCCCAAAACAACCTTAATTGGCTCAGAGACTTAACCAATTAAAACAGCCTTAAAATAATGTTTATCTGCTGTATATGTGGATGGATTGCATGAAAGATGTACCAGTTTAGTTTGAGATTTTTTAAAAAGAAATTCCGTTTGTATGTTGTTGGTTTCTATAAAACTCAAATCAACTCAAATACAGTATTTGTATACATAATGTATTAGAAGACATGCATCTTAGTATGACATTATCACATGAAAATGTCACGGTACTGTCAAACTTGGCATGCCGTAAAAAAAGACGGGAGAGA
This sequence comes from Acestrorhynchus altus, assembly GCA_034509495.1. Classification (NCBI taxonomy): domain Eukaryota; kingdom Metazoa; phylum Chordata; class Actinopteri; order Characiformes; family Acestrorhynchidae; genus Acestrorhynchus; species Acestrorhynchus altus. Next base: position 32,848,843 of record CM067504.1, on the reverse strand, counting down.
TTTTAATCTAAATAAATAAACAAATAAATAAATAAATAAATAAACCCAAATAAAATATATACATTTATAATACAAATAACTAAAAATACACATTTCATGCAATGCATCCATATATACAACTCTGAGGAACATAAAGCTCTGGCTACTGGTTATTAAATTGGTCACTGTCTAAACCAGTTGCATTTGTTCAGCCTCAGAGGCAGAGCTGCCCCAGAACGGTTTTGAATAGGGATTGTACACATGAGCTTATTCAACAGTCAAGAATATTTTTTTTATATTTGTTCTTGAGAAAATGCCTGCATCCAGATTTTATAACTCTCATTTTAGCTCAGTCTGAATAATGAATAGTTTACAATATAGACAAAAGAATTGGGAAACCTGCTCATTTATTGTTTATTCTGAAATGAAGAGTATTCACTTGTTTATCTTGCTTTTGTTGGAGTAACTGTCTCTACTGTCCAGGGAAGAGTTTAGAGCATTGCTCTGAGGTTTTGATTGCATTCAAACATTCAAGCACCAAGAGCATTAGTGACATCAGGATGTTGGATCATCACCATCCCACCTCATCCCCAACTCCCTAACTCATCCCAGAAGAACTGGATGGTGAGAACGCAGGTTACAGATCCACTATTCCAGAGCTTAGTGCTGGGGGAGATTTGAGTGCAATGTAGCTGAATGAATTCATTAGAAGAGACATTCACAAATATTTGGACATATAGTGTCCAAATAGCAAAATCAAGATTCATCTTTAAGATTCTTTAAAATGTATAACCAAATAACACATCTAGAGGGTTAAATGGTTACCTACATTGTTTATTGTTTATTGTACCATACCTTTATTGTTATCTTCACTTTAAAGAGAACCTTGATGCTGAAATAGCAAAAACACTGGGTTGGATGATCTGCCCTAGGGGTGTTTGACCACCAGATGGCAGCATTGACCTGGGGTCATAAAGCAGTATTTTCTGCGCTTGTGAAAGTGATCAGTGGGGAAAAACATCTACAATCTTAGGCCTTGTCAACATGTCCACTTGTGCTGTTTTTTAAATGCAGAATTATCTACGTGTTTTGGCTTTTCTACATGTAAACTACATTTTAGGTCCTTTCAATGTGAAGATATTCATAAACTGAATAAGGGGGTTTTAAATGGGGGTTTATATAACCACTGATGTCAAAACGTGTGCATGAGTCTGGCTGAATTTCATATTACCACATATAAGTCAATTTAAATACTGTTCTATTACAATTATACAGTGCATAATTGTATGTAGGGCGGCACGGTGGCGCAGTGGATAGCGCTGTTGCCTCACAGCAAGAAGGACCTGGGTTCGATCCCCGGGTGGGGTGACCTGGGAAGTTTCTGTGTGGAGTTTGCATGTTCTCCCCGTGTTCGCGTGGGTTTCCTCCGGGTACTCCGGTTTCCCCCACAGTCCAAAGACATGCATGATAGGTGAATTGGTGACTCTAAAGTGGCCCTTAGTGTGTGGATGTGTGTGTGTCTGTGCATGTGTGTGCCCTACGATGGATTAGCGCCCTGTCTAGGGTTGTTTCCCGCCCTTGCGCTCAGAGTTGCCGGCTGGGCACCGGCTCACCCGTGACCCTATTCAGGAATAAGCGGTTTGGAAAATGAATGAATGAATGAATAATTGTATGTAGTGCACTACGCAGGGAGTTTTGTGTAATTTGGGATTAAACCTGGTTTTGTCCTTCTCATGGTGCTTTGATGTCTCTCCTTGTGAGCTACTATAACAACCTACAGGTTAGAATGCTGAGTTAAACATTTTTGTCCATGTGTGGATTGAAATCTTCTGAAAATGAAAGAAGGGGAAGCTCCATTTATAAAAATACCTGTGTACACGTGGACAAGGCCTTACTTTTAGACTACAGTTGTTTGCATGAATAAGAGATCAACTGAATTTGGTGTCACACATTCCAGGTGGCATGCTGGCACTGCAGGTAGTGCATCACACAGGTCCAGGGGTCTGGGATTGTGCTTTCAATCCCTGTTCGGGTCACTGTCTGTGAGTTTTGTGTATTCTCGCTGTGTGGGATTTCCTCCCACCTCCCAACACGGCGATGGAAGGACTGTGTTCTGTTCCTACCTTGCAGCCAATGACTCCAGGTGGGCTCTGGATCAACCATGACCTTCTTCAGAACAAAGCACATAAGATAATGTCTGCCTGACTGACTTGGGTCACGCATTCTGTGTTTTGGTGAAAAAGTGCTTGGACTTTCATAAAACTTGCACTGCCAGAAACAGCCAATCCAAATCTATGTGTTATTGAGCTAATGCTCATTAATCACTGGTGCTCAGTGTCTGTTTGAATTAAATAATAAAGTGAAAGCTCCAGAATCACAGATTCTAAAAAAACAAGTAGGATGTTTTGGGTAGTAGAACATTTACATGAACATTCTGAAAGTGTAATGGGAATACAGATGAAAAAGAATGGGAGAAACAGTCCAGCAGTCCTTTCAGAAAGGATTTATTTAAAAGAAACAGTCAATCACTGTAAAGATCATTCAGTGCAGTAACGAGAAGCTTGCAGTGCATTCTAATTCACATTCAGATCTACTGTTTACTGGAAATGATGAGTGGATTGTAGGAGATTGTAGAGTCTCATCAATTTGAAAGTGTTTCCAATCTATGATTTGAATAATAAGAAAAAAAAAAATAGCTGTCATATGCAATTGTACATAAATAGGGATCTGTTTTGCTCACAGCCCTAAATATCAGCTCAGGATAAGTTCAGGATGCCAAGTATTCATTTTTAATATTTAACCCACATTTACATTTTCATAATAATGTGAATATTTTGAGTCAAATACTTTTGCAGTGATTAGGATTTGCCTTTCAGTACAAGATGAGCTCAATGTTAAAAACACACATGGACACTGAAAATCAAATGTTTTTTTTGTGATGAATAAGATGAATAAGACTCTCACCTTTATTACAATGTGTAAAATTAGCATCAGTGGCAGCACACCAGTTGCAGAGACTTTATCACATGGTTACAGAGGAGTTTGGAGGAGCCTGTCTTATTCAAACTTCAGACATTTAGGCTTTGTTCAGGTAAAACTGGCCCAAATGAGATTTTTGCATCATATGTGACCCAGGTGTGTTATCTGTGTGGATTTTTATCAGTTATAGTTTGGGCTATTTTCATATGTGGTATTGAAATCTGATACTTATCAGATATGTGACAATATGATGTGACATGACCTTTCCATCAACCCAACTTGACATTCTTTATATACGTGAGCTTAGGAGGAGGGAAAATGGCCCACCAGCAACCCAATTTAAAGAAACAGCTGAACGCAGCTGCAGAAGAACATGGCTGTAATGTAAAAAAGAAAGAAAAATAAATTAAAAGCAAAGATTCAAACCAAAGAAGTGGCCGTTGCCGAGTAATGTACCCTTTTCATAGTGAGCTGTAGAAACGAAAGAGGGCCACTTTACCTGCTATGTGAATGCAGTTTTAATTTCATTTGGTCTGGATTGTTGAAGGGAGTGGAATCACCATGGCTAGACCCAAAGAACAGTCTGAGGACTTCAGAAACACATCTGTCGAAGCAGATGAGTTTGGGAAGAGATTTAAAATATCAGAACCATTAGAAATAAGCTGTTCCAGTGTTTAATTAATTATTTACAAGGGAAACAACTGCTAACATGGCCCGTTAGGTTCCACTTTGACATGTCAGAGAAAGTTTTCCTAATAATCGTAGTAGTTTTGTTGACACTACACTTGCTCCATGTGTTCATAGTGACAGAGTAAAACTTCTTCAAGCTGCAGGTACTGAGAGATTCCACACTCTGATATCTTCATACAGCTGGGACAGTACATGGTTAATGTATGGAATTCTATATAGCCCATCTTGAGACAAACTTTGCAAATAAGTGTAACCATATCAATGAAACAGTATTATCATTTTTACATTGTCATTAAAACACTATTTTTATACTCATTTATAAAAGACACATTAAATGAAAAAAGTAGGGATGCTCATATCCAGCATATTTTAATGGATCAGGTTTTTGCTATTTTAAGCCTGATCCAGTTTCAATCCTTTGTTTTTACCACTGTGTTCTAGCACAGCCTTCTAGAGTTTTCTAGCCTCCATTTACAGACATTTTTCCAGCCCACAGGAGCGAGGAATGTTCTCAGAAGACACCAGAATCATTTATATTTTGCAGTGTGGAACATGAGAACCTAATGTAATGTCTATGGGTTTACAGATTTGTCTACATTTGAGCTGCTTTTCCTCCAGATGTTTGTCTATTTTCTGCTTAAACTATGCGTGGAAACGCACTCCCACCACATCTTTACTTTTATATTACAGCTGGTTAGAAAATAAACTATGATCTAAGCTGTTTTATGGGTGGGAGAACCACAATCCTTTCTTTGGCACTGAACATTGCATTCCAAGTCATAAGGAGGAGTCTAATAGTAATGTTAATGCACACATTATAGAAATCTTAGCTCATTCACCCACTTTAAAAAATAATTTCAAATCAGCAGTTGAAAAACAGGGTGTGTACCACTATATACACTCACATAGGACTGGAAGTCACGTGGTTAGGCAAATCAGTCAAACTGGATTTTAAAATTAGGCTACCAAGCTAAATAAATCAGTCCAGAATATCTCATCATCGAAACTGGATTACTTATACAAACATCAAGAACAGATCAGATTGGTATCATCTGATATGAGCATTCAAGTATTCATATCAGATCAGGCCAAAACAAACATTGTTCACTAAGTGCACAAGAGACAGCCTATTAGTCAGGACTGTCTTTTGAATAATATATGAAGTATAAACTTAGTTTATGCAACATATTTTAACAGTGTTGAGGATTACGCCTTAACAACCAAGGTTCCCTTTACATCCAAATAAAGTTTCAAGAAACTCTCAGGCAAACTACAATCAATTGTTTTTAAAAACTTTATTCTTTGACCTGGTATAAATGAAGAACATCAGAACAAAATAATGTATGATTTACGGTCAGGATTCTGATGATGATGAGTCCTTTGTTGGAAAGCACAGCAAAGGGATTCGATAGATAGATAGATAGATAGATAGATAGATAGATAGTTAGACAGATAGACAGACAGATAGATAGATAGAGAGCTGCACTCAGTAGTTACATACATTCGTTGAGGACATGAATGTGATGGCAATGTTGGGCATTCAGTGATTTCTTTGAACTTTGAACATATTTTCGTTTTTGGGGGGTTTCTGGGTCAAATGTATGCAAATTTAAAATGCATATATACACGCTAGATTATTAATTCAGTGGCACTGAAAGTTCCATAATGCTTTTTAACTTGCCAAAGCCCAAACCTTTTCTTTCTGTTAATGATCATAATGGATTTCAGCTCATAGCTTCTCTGTGGGTAACTCATTCTTTTGAACAATACACAGTATCTTTGTAAAGTCAAAGAAGCTCAGAGCAGATCTGAGAAGTCAGTAGAATGTCTCATTGAGCCATTTCATTTAACAGTTCATGTCGTTGTAGATAAGAGTAATCTGTACTGGGAGGTGTAGCAACTTTGCAAGTCTGGAAGAAGACCCAGTTGAGAGGCATTTGGTTCGGATGGTCAGGAACATCCCAACAACCACCAAGGCACAGACCCTCCATGAACTGGAAGCAGCTGGATCACTACTGTCACAGTTTAACAGCCAAGAGAGTTTTATATCACCACCAACTCAGAGGCTGCATCAGTTTCATGTTTGGTGAAGTAATGGTGAGGCATTTAATACCAAGAATTCTGTACCTGCAAACATGGTGATGCATGTTTGCAAACATGGCAAGCATGTTGATGGATGCATCATCCTCTGGGGCTGAAATAATGAAGAAAGAGGACAATGAAATAATTCTTCAGTATGACCTCAAACTATCAACTGTCAATCAGCAGGACAGAATCCCTAACACTACCACACATGGTAGCTCAAGAACATATAATGTTATAACTAACATTAAGCTTTGGGCCTCTAATATATAGACTTCGAATAAACCTTTGGTTTGTTCCAGGAAACCAAACAATTTAACCAAAATCTACCAGTTTTGACAAGAACAGTCAAATATCCAAATATATTGATAGCATCTTTAAACAGCAATAGATTAGTGGTATGGATATTTTGATATTTTGATTTTGTTCCTGGGTTGATTTTAACCCCCATTCTTCCCTAGAAAATAAACATTTCAAAGAAATGTCTGAAAATCCAATATTGCCATGACATTCATGCCCATGATTAGTCCTGTCATCATAACTACTGTTTTGGAAGATATATTGTTGTGCTGAATGATATTATTGTCATTTTAAGACCATTTATGCCAGTGATATAATTATAATATCATAGCATAATAATGTAATTACACCCATTTAAAAAATAATGGACCTTTAATTATTAACAATATTCAGGAAATGTTTCAGGAAGCTTTTGAAAGTTGAAAAACTGCTGGTTCATTCACGTTAATATGGATAACAGGCAATATTGAGGTCAGCAAAAATAAACGATGTCATGATCATATACTTTATAAGTTGATAATGTAATAATTGTAACAGGCCTACCCACGATGAGTGTATGATAACTTCTGACCACAACTGTAGATAGATAGAACAACTGAGAGAAAGACAGAGAGATAGAAAGAGAGATAATGGTTATGGCAGACACATATACACAGACTGTATAAACGGACTGTATTTCTGCACTCTTGCATGGGTCACAAGCCATTCGATCAGTAGCAAATGAACAGAGATGGAGAAGAATACACCAACATGCAGAGTGACACAATATTAAACAGTTCTTTTCTTTTTCATTAGGTAAAAACCAAGAACAGCGCTTAGGAAACTTTTTTTGTTTTTTGTTTTCCCCTTAAATATAAATTATCTGAAATATACAAAAAGCATGTTATACATTTTTTCTTTATTGGAGTCTCACAACTTCACCCTTTTGGAGTAGCCTACATCTCACTAACCTCCATCACGCTAGATTACAAGTTATCTATTATAAGGTACCAGTCCCACATGGCATTGAAAGAAAAGAGAACAGAAAGGTCAGCAGCAGATTAATTATATCTTTTCTAAATGCAGTCCAGGGCCTTTCTGCACCATACACCGTGCTGCCCTTAAGCCACGTGTAAAAGCGTACCACTGGTACAGGATGGAGAAACAGAAGCAATGGACTAGGAATGATGGCCTAACCCCCCCAACCACAAACCCAAAGCAAGCCCCAGTGTTCCACCGAGCCCATGCCATCTCTCGCGGTGTTATTAGAATGTAGCACATTTGGAGATAGCGCTAATAAATATGTGATAAGTTAAGGCTTTTTTCGAGGACCTGAGGATTTTAAAAACACGTGACGAGGCACACACAAGGCGAAGATAAGCTCTGGACACGCTAAAAACGGAACAGAGAAGCAGAGAATGAGATAATGAGAGTGCGAGAGCAAGAGAGAGTCCCATGGATGTCTTCTGTGTGAGCGACAGGCTGATGTTTTCAGAGGAAGTCGTCAATGCGTTGAAGAGTCTTCAATGATAATCAGCATTCTGGACTGTCATGTTCTTTCATTCTTGATGAAATCAAATGGAATCAGTGCAGTGGTTCACTCAGAGTGAACGTTCTGGCGAATGTCAATGCCTGTTTTTGTTTCTTTTGTTGTTTTACAGCCATTGCTAAAGGCTAATGCATCTCGCTTTGAACAGTAAAAGATTGGGATACCTGCATTCCCCTACAGAACATTGTAAATGACATGCATCTACAACAATCCCTACACAACCCAGATTGATTAGCACAATAAAGGCCATTTGATCATTTAATCAACTAGTGTCATCCATCCCCCTGACCCCCCCCAAACAAAAAAACCAAAAAAAAAACCAAAACAAAAAACAATAAACTTGATGGAAAGCTAGATATGCCATACAAAATATGCATAAGACATACTCTAATATGTATTTTTCTGTGTATTATCTGCTTTGGTAACAATGAATTCAGAGTCCAGCAAGTGGCATCCTGTTCTGAACAGCCAGCTGATCCGCAAACCCCCTTGTATCATTCCGGTATGTTCTTTCATCAGGACCCGTCCTCCTGACCTTTTCTGTCTATAATATGAGCGGGTTTGATTAGGTGGTGGTTTCATTGATCCATTCGAGTCTCTTCTCTTAGAGTCTCCTCTTAGAGCGTCTCGTCTAGAGCCGGGGCATCTGGACTGTGCTTTGTCATAAGGACGTCCGGGCTGTGAGGGACAGGGCTATTGTGCTGAGGGCAGACAGAGTGGACACGCTGGAGGCAGATCCGATTGCGTTGGGACCTGGGGACGAACAGAGACAAAAAAAAAAGCATAAAAAGATGTTTAAGGACAAACAGACCTAAGGACAAACCCACTAGAATTGAATGGGGAGAAGAGATATGGGAAAACATAGGAATTCTGAGATTGTACGGCACAGCAAAAAAATGAAGAGACCATTTCAACTGCTGTCAAATAAAGCCACATTGAATTTGCTTGTATTTCTGCACCAGCAGTAGAACAAAGTCACCCATGAGCAATGTGAAAGACTGTGGAGAGCATGCCAAATCATGAAAGCTGTGATTGAAAAGGTTATTCCACCAAATATTGATTGAATAATGTTGTTTAAAAATTAATATAAATTTGTTTTTTTCTGCATCTTTGTTATTTTGAACAGATGTCATTGTCTGAAATATAGATTCCACTATTGCCATTACACAGAGCACACACACACACACACACACACACACATACATACACGTGTGTGTGTGTGTTTTCAACGTGTGTGTGTGTGTGTGTGTATAGCTTTTGAAAAAAAAATAAGAGAACACTCCTCATTTATCTTGTTTTACTATTTACAGCCACATTTTTTTTTATTCTCACAAACTCCAAAAAAATACTACCATTTTGGGTAGAAATGACAACCTCTGTTGGTAGCTGTAGCCTTGTGACTGGAGGGTGAACAGTCAGGGCATGACTAAAGTGCCCTTGAGCAAGGCACTTAACTCCCCAACTGCTCCCCAAGCAGCTACATGGCTCAATGGGGCTGCCCATTGCTCCGGGCACGTGTGATCACTGCCCGGAGTGTGTGATTTCACTAGTGTGTATGTGTGTGTATCACTGTGTGTGGATGGGTTAAATGTGGATGACAAATTCCCATGTGCAAGCACAGTGGGTCTATGTGCACCTTACTTCAAAAAAGCTGATTTAAGAAAAACCAGAGTGCTCTCTTTTCTTCCAGAACTGTATACAGACATACTTCTGCATCACTTATTTTTTAAATCAAAAAGGTAAATTGTATTTCAAGCCTTTTTTATTTTAATTATGATATTTTCTGATTAGTAATTTATTCAAACTGAACTGTATTATTCTAATATCCTAATAATTTGAGATTCTGGATTTTCATGAGCTATAAGGTATACTGATCAACAGTTAAAAAAGCCTTGAAATATTTCACATTACATACAAAGAGGAAAATAAATGTCAGCCATTTTATATAAAAGCCATATATATATAAGAAGCAAACTTCAAACATGTCTTGGTTAAATTACTTAATTTTGGATGAGGGAAAATAGTTTTCTTAAAAGTTTTAGGTAACTACTCCTTGAACTTCAGCATATGTTTATATTCATAATCTAAATACTTTACAGACATTTTTTATTGCTCCAATCACCATAATTCTATGCACATAATAAAGAGCAGCTTGAACAACAATTGAGTTATGAGGTTTTTATATGAAATATGAATATGGATATGCAAGCAACACAGACATGGGGAGAAAAACATTTTTAAACTGTTGCTCAAAAGACTAAGTTTTCCTAGGTTCTATGTTCAGAACAAACTACAAATCTAACTTATTGGTATTACAATGCACATTATATAACGTTAATATTATTAATGTATAATTCAGTGAGTTTTCTAAAGAAACAATGTGAAGTGTATATACTGTATATGCCTGTAGCTCAATCTGAATTTACTGTATTGCATTAACGTATGATTTGACCTCATTTAGCAGCAGAGCATTGTTCTCTAAAGAGCTTCTTTACACAGTTTCTGTTAACAGAACATGTACCTGATATTCTGGGGATGGTGATTTGTCTGCTGCTGCTGCCCTCTCCTCCCTCTCCAAAGGGCTTAATCTGTATGATGTACTCCTCATCTTGAGGCAAAGACAACTCCACTGAGGTGGTGTTGGTCTCCATGATTCTGGGCTGACTGTGCTGGTTCTGCTTGTACAAAACCTACGGGAGATTGAACAAGTCAGAGGTCATTTCTCAAAGGTAAATTCAGCAGATTTAACTGATTCATATTTGATCATTTACATGAATAGAGGTTGGAGTATGTAGTCACACTGTTACCGTTCATATTTTACTAGGTTATTAACCCCAATGTATGAATGTCATGTCATAATTGTCAATTATTTAGTAGTTACGTTTAGCATGTTTGTGTCTGACAAGGCTCTACTTTAGGGCCTATGAGGTTGAGTAAATTTGTGCCAGTAGTGTACTTAGTGACAATAGTGAGAGTGCAGTACTGAATAAATTGTAGACCTGATGGATATTCAAGGTGTGACCATGTCACTGAGGTAGGGGAGTGTTGCTAATACAGCATGTTGAGGTGGAGAATTATATACAAATTATAGTAATTTATTATAATAAATAAATACTAAATAAAAATACACTATATGTCCAACAATTTGTAAACACGACTTCTAATGAATGCATTCAGCTACTTCAATGTTTACCCATTGCTGACACAAATGTGCAAGTGCACCCACAGCTCATCTTGTCTCTGTAGATAAATACTGCCAATAGAATAAATACTTTCTGGAGCAGATAAACAAACATGAACCTACAGGCACCAGAATTGAATTGGGGAGCAGTGGAACTGTGTTCTCTCGAATGATGCTCCAAAATCTAGTAAAAAATCTAGTAGAAAGCCTTCACTGGACAGTAGAGACAGTTACTCCAAAAAAAGCAGGATAAACTGAAGAAACAGTGAATGAATATGTGTCCTAATTCTTTTGTCCACATTGTATACTTTTTAAACGATCTACAAAGAACGCTCAGTTCCACTGAGGTCCTCCACTGAGGAATACTATAATTGAGCTGACTTAACAAATTCCAGGTTTTTAATACCCTTGGTTTCAGAAGAAAAAAAATTATAAGCAGTATCCTTATACCTTTATCCATATAGTGTACATTACAGTAGTAAAGATCACATTATATATTTATCCATATATAAAGAGCTGCACACATTTGAATTTCAATGCGTGCTGGGGTCTAACACAAAGGAAACTTCACCCACCTCTGTAACATGATTAAACTGTGTGCCTATGTAATGCCATAAATGTAAATGTAATTATCCAGGTAGATAAAGCTTATTGGAGTCCAGCTATTTTTCACACTGAAAGGAATTGTTTAATAAATACACAAACAGCCAACATCTATGGAATTTAATACTCACCTTATTTAATAGTTAATATTTATATGGTAAATTAATACTTACCTTATATCCCATAACCTCTGATTCATTCTCCAGAGCTTTCACTTGTTCCCAGTTGAGGATGATCTTGGAGTTGGAGGTGTTCCACATGACCTTTACAGGAGGCTGGCTGGGAGCTAGAAAGGAAGGTTGTTAGAAATGCTTTCAGAACTTTGTACCCAGCAGTAAAACACTCTACAGCTCTTCTGTTTCACCAGTAATTCTATTTACAGTGTTTCTACTTTTTAAAAACTGCTTACGAGGCTTCTTGGTGGTCACGTTGACTGCGGCGCTAGGTGGCCCAGTTCCAGCTGTGTTGTAGGCCCTCACTGTTATATAGTACACCGTGCTCCCTCTTAACCCCTGAATAATAGCGGCTGTCCGATTTCCCACTGTCCTTAGCATGCTCGCGGTGTCTTCTTTCTCCTTCTTCTCCCAATATCTCAGCTGGAAAGGGAGATAAAGCCAGAATAAATCCTCCGGGACTCACTCAGCACTGATTTATGTGTAAGAAATTGCCATTATTTGACTAAAAATGACCATTTGATTCTGACATATGTGCTCTTTGGCATATCTGTGCTCCTGCCTATCAGCTCGCCTCTGCTGAAGGAGTATCGCAGAAGGACTGGTTACTTAGCCACTGAAGCGGAGCAGTGTTTAAATGACACTGTCACGGGCGAATCATAAAGCGAAGCATTTCACAGCTGTCGACTTGACTGATAAAACCCATTTCTCCCCCACCAGTCTCTCTCAGGACTGCCCAGGCTTATGGCAAGGAGGCCAATGGCACACATATAATTTGTCCTTCTGCTCGTTCTGGAACTATTTGCAGAGGACAGAGAGCCAAGGGTGCTTCATCCACTTTACTGTCTTAGCTTTCTTTAATAGTTATTCCCCTCGCCCCCTGAATTCCAGGTTGCTGTCAATTTTAAAACGCAGTCAGCAAACTGTGACTCTGGTCAGCTGTTTTGCTCCGAAAACTCAATATTTCAAATCTTTTCAGTAGAAAAAAACATCCAAACAAAAAACACAACAGAATAAAACCACAAAAGCCTTTGCTTCTGCGGCAGCTGTATTTAGAGCTAATGGAGGAGAAGGAAAGCGAAAGAGACAAGCCCATCAGCAGCAAAGAGGAGCCTCGATGAGTCCACTTGCAGCATGATATTAACTGGAGTATCTGCTGCCCAAAATGCATGAACAAGTTGACAGTCATCAATACAAGAGCACAGCAAAGATTTAAGGCCTTATTAGTCACTCAGTGTAGCACAAAATCCCGTACTCAAGTCACAAACACAAACATGGATTTTTCTGATGTGTGGGTAATAGGGGGGAAAATGAAAACGAATCATTCTGGCTTTTTCCTTTGGAAAAAAAAAGAAAAAACACAGTGCATTCAATCTAGTATTTCTGTAGAGTTAAAAAGCAACCATAACAGTTCCAAAAACTCATTTAGTCCTAGCAGAATACTTAACACTGGAATGACAATGTCTCGAATAGTGACTGAGAGATGGTCCTCATTGAATAATGCAGTGTTTCCCAATCACAAACCCAACACACCTGAATCGACTCATCAGCTACTTCACCAGCCCTTCACGAGGTTATAATGCGTGTGAAAGAGCACACGAAGTGCTAAAATGTGCAGTGTGTGGCTACTTCAGAGCCTGGAGTGGGAAATACCACCACTCTGGATATGAGACAAAGTGCTCAACACAGGCATTCAATTATTGAAAGCTGTGTTAGCATTTCTGAGTGAAGTGCTTCTTTACAATTTTCCCATTACCTCATAGCCAAGAACACGTCTCCGGCTCGAGCTCCACGGAAGGGCCTTCCACATCACCTCCACTTCTGAAGCTGAGATGCTCTGGGCTTTGACCCTTGTAGGTGCTCTTCCAGGCTCTAAGATCAGGGGACAAGTCTCAGTCACTGATTTTTGGTGACAATTTAATATCAAAATACATATACACTGTATGGACATAAGTACTGGAACACCTGCTCATTCAATGTTTCTTTTGAAATCAAGGTTATTAAAAAGGTTAGAATTGATAGTTCAGGTTGAGGTGAGGTCAGGATATTGGATGATGAGGACCTCACCTCATCTTCAACTCCCCAACTTAATCCAAAGGTATTGGATAGTGCATCATCATTCCAGAAATCACAGTTTAACTGATCCACAACTGTACTGTATACCGCAACACCAAACCAATTGGTTCATGTTTGATTATCTGCTCCAGTACATATAGTGTATATTTTTGTATATTTTAAGCTGTAACCTTTTCTTGTGCCATTTGTAACCAATGGAGGTTCCATTCGCCACCACTCTGAATGTCACATCAGTGAATGAGGGGCTACCACTAAACAGTTGATTTCAAAACTGCCATAACTGTCATGAAACAATGCCTCAGGCATCTGGCAGAGTATTCATATCCATGTGGTGCAATAACTTTCAGTGAGAGGCATTAAACTATTCAGACACCACCACTGAGGAGTTCACTTGAGGATGAAGGGCTACAACCAAGTAGATATCCACAAGATATCCTAAAGCTATCCACAAGATTTCCACATCCTCTGCAGCAGGGATGGGGAACCGAAGGACAGAGACCAGAACAGTTTGTTACTTTCCCTCCTCTATTTTCCTGACCAGGTGTTCCTGAGCAGGGAAAGCACAAAAATGTGCAGGAATCTGGCCCAACCCTGCTCTACAGAGATATACGTATGTGGTTATTAATACACAAATAAGGTTTATTTAATGAAAACCACATAGATTAAGACACATTTGTTGTATTTAACTAAATATTACAATAAATTTAAAATAGTATGTTTTAACAGATGCTATGGCACTTCTGAATGTATTGGGTCTGTATTTCTGCATAAACTTAACCTAAAGTTCTAGAAGTAAATAAGAGAACCAAATCAAACAAATGACTCAAAAATAATATACTTGCTCATTTAGTTATTGAGATTAATTTATGATCCAATATTAATGGAAGAAGTATGTCAACCTTTGCTTTTAGTTTCTGGTGTGATCCACCCTGTACAGAAATATCTGCAAGTAAACATTTCTGATAATTAGTCCTGCACTCCTTTTATCCCTTTCATCCACATAAAACAGCTTCAGTTGTTATGTTAGTGGGAACTGGTGGGAACATGCTGAACTGTTTGCTTCAGGTCCTTGAACAACATTTCTTTTGGACTAAGGTTAGGACTTTGACTTGGTCATTCCACAACATTAACTTTACTCATCTTTTGCCATTCTTTGGTAGAATGTATTGTGAGCTTAGGGTTATTGTCTTGTTTCATGACCCACATTCTATTGAGATTCAACTCACACACAGACTGGGTTCATTTTCCTCAATAAATAAATGAACAAGTGTAATACTTTCTCTCCTTATGTACTTTTCTTCTGAACTTCTGATGTTTTTGGTCAGATATATGCAGACATATAGAAATTTCTAAAGGGTTTATAAACTATTCAGCAACACTATACATATTTAAAAAAGTAAATGTATGGAAAATTTTATGGTAAAGTGTCATATTTCACTTTGTTTTGCTGTAGAGGATTTATTCATTTATTTATGGTGTACCAAAACCTTTGCAAACAAATATAACTCGAAACCCCTTAAAGACACTTAAGGTCTCTAGCTTTATTCAAAGAGAAATAATATCTATCAAAACTTTAATTTGCACTGGATTTCTGTATTATTCTGGCTTAAAGCCTCCAGATTTAATGATGTAGGAACTCTATGTAGTGTTAAATGGTGTGACTTCAAGATGGTGCTAGATTCAAGATTTGATCTGGCAGTTGTTCTTTACATTGAGACAGAATTTCTCACAGGAACTGGCTTTTCCCTCATAATGTGGTGGTTTGTGAGAAATACACAGACAGTACCAGTCAAACGTTTGGACATACTGACTAAATATATTATGGATTACATAACTTGGCTACTTCTTTTGATATTGATATTAAAATCATATCAACTAATTACAACATATGCTATCTGGGCAAAAATACTGGGACACCTTCTCATTCATTCTGAAATCAAGGGTATTAAAAGGTGTTTGCCCTGCTTTTGTTGGAGTAACAGTCTCTACTGTTCAGGAAAGGTTTTATACTAATTTTTATATTAATGTGAGGATTTGAACTGAGGTGTGGGCTGCTTACAGGCCCTTTTGCTTGAAAACCTCAACATGGTGTATCCAATACTATTAAAATATATTGTATGAACCAAAATCCCTACGAGTACAGAAATATAGCCTGTTGGTCATGCGTTTTTAAATACACAAAACATTTCTATTTGTTTCTTACAGGACTGGACAGACACGTTATTTTGTAATTTTTTTTCTGTAAGGGTTGAAAAGAGTAGGTGTGTCCAAACTTTTGACTGGTATGTGGCAATATTTGTCTTCAAGGTCATTTTCTTTTCATGCAATTTCAGTTGCAATGCCATCATTAAAAAGGAAAGACAGATAGATATGTAGATAGATATTTGTAACGGTGGCTGAGCTGGGTTGGAGAGAAAATATGGGCCACCTGGAACTATAAATCAGTTTGTGTGTTTGGACAACACAATCAACATATGATAATGTGGGAGGACACTGTAACAAAGGGGGAGAACTCAAAGAGCTTTAAGCTGCAGTTCTGCTTTGGTATAAAGCCAGGCCCCCTCTGATGAGTGGAGTTATGACTTGACTGAGTTAATGGTAGCAGATAAGATGATAGTAGGCTGTGAATGCTTTGTCATGGATATGGAAAGTAGTGATGGAATATACAGGATTTAATATTGGAAGGAGGAGTGTCAGACATGTTCCTTCTCCTCGTTCTCCGTGCTAATTTGAGAAGGAACAATAGTTTTTAGTTTAAATTCTCCAGATCACATTAGAACAGATCCAGACAAACATAAATACAGTTAGAAGGAACAGGAATGACTCATTTTCAAGAAAGTAGTTGAGATCTTGTGATTTGAAGAAGTTCAGTTCCATCGCCAGCTTCCCTAATTTAACACCATTAAGCACTGATTTACCAAAACAGGTGTTGGATAAGAAATAAATAATAGCAGACTCCTATGAGGAGAGCTGTGCAGATGTTTTTATGAACACAGTGATGAAAAACCACAATTATTTGTTGGAACAGTTGGAACAGTTATTTTTATAGTGTCCAGATAATTATAATTTCGTTCAAATTTTCAGAGGGAAATAAAACTTTTGCACGACAGAGGTGTGAGTAGACTAACCCTCCTCAGCAGAGTAGATGGTAATTACTGGCCCAAAAGGTCCTTCGCCTTTGTTGTTGTAGACACCGACTTTGACCTGGAACTTGGAGAAAGGCTGGATGCTTTCGTTCTTGAAGACGTATTTGGAAGCATCAGGTGAAGGCACTGCCGCCTGCATCCAGCCTGTAGAGCCATAAGGTCGAAATGCCACCACGTACCCAAAGCCTGGGCCATTCTGGAGCTCCTCAGGTACAGGCTACAACAAACACACATAATAATACATCACCTTCAGCATAATATCCCTTTCACAGTTAAACGCTATCACACTCCAAGCACTTTACAGGGTGTAGGTTTTCCTTCAGCCAGCATGGTAAGCCCTAAAGACCGAGTGTTTAGACACTTGCACACACATCTACGAAACTGGAGCTCAGCAGCTGATGCATTCCTGACACCTGTCAGCTTCAGATGCCTCACACAGCATACGTGGAATGCTGATCTCAGCTGAGAAGATATCTGTTCTGCTCTTACGTTTCCCCAAGACAAGCGTAGAGTTTGACTTTTTAGCTGGATCATCTACTACCAGGCTGCTTTATGACGCCTGTCAAAATGTAGACTGAAACGCTCCCCAGCTGCATCAGATGCGCCTGTCATGGAGGTGGAATCTGTCTTGAACTGACACATAGTGTTTGATCATTTATCCCCCCTGTGGTGAATATATGCAGACAAAGAGGGGTTCTATTGCCCACAACTCTGGGATTTGAAAAGTCAACTCAATTAAAGTAATGCAGCTCCTTGTTTTCTCTTGAAGGACATCAGTGGAGCTGAACACTGTAAAACCTTTACACTATATGGACAAAAGTATTGGAACATCTGCTCATTCATTGTATCTTCCAAAATCAAGCATGTTATCCTGTCTCTACTGTCCATGAAGGGTTTCCTACTAAATCTTAGAACATTGCTGTGAGGAATTGATAGCATTCAATGACAAGAATGCTATTCCTAACTCCCCAGCTCATCCCCTTCTAAAGTGTAAAGTGGATAGAGAACCATCATTCCAGAGAACACAGTATTACTACTCCCCATTCTAATGCTGGGGGGCTTTCCTCCCCTCTACGGATCATAATTTTCTGTTCCAGAGAGTCTTATTATTTTGGAAAAACTTCTCGGCTATTGTGAATGATTTGGTAACTGTTAGATTCCCACAGAGTTTTATTTTGGGGTCTACGCTGATGTTAATTATGACACTAATGTAGTAGAGTGATGAGGCATGAGCTAAAATACAAGGTCTAAAAATCTAAAATATATTCTTATGCACTGGTTTGTTTGCTCAAAATGGTAATATTTGTAATAGTGATTCTCATGTTGGTCCTCAGGGACCCCTGAGTTGGGTTGGAGAAAAAATCTGGGCCACCAAGAGCTATAAATCAGGTTGCAACTTTGGATCATTCCATTAGCATATGATAATATGTTAGGAGACTGTAAGAGTCAACTCAATTAGAGAAATGCAGTTCTTTATCTTCTCTACATGGACCTTGCCAAAGGCTATTATTATTATTATTATTATTATTATTATTATTATTATTATTATTATCCTATTACTATATTGTTTGGACAAAAGTATTGGGACACCTATCCTGTTTTAGTTGTAGACTTTGAAACCTCAACTTGGTCCATGTATACAATACTATTGAAATATATTATAGCAACCAAAATACTTTATTTATAATTACAAACAGCCAAATTCCCTATTACTAGACTGCAAGGAGGGGACTAAAAGAACTTTAGACTGGAGTTCTCCCCAACTCTGGGATTTGTAAAGTCAGCTCAATTACAGAAATGCAGCTCTTTGTCTTCTCTAGATGGACCTCAGAGGCTCTGAACACTGAATTATCAGAGCAGGGTTTAAACGAGAGTAATGTTTTCCAGTGGTTTGTTTTGCTCGCCGAAGACAAACATAAAACAGCATTGGGTCGTCTGAAAAAAGTGAGCGATAACATGCTGAATGTTATCGCATGAGACTGCAGGTAAGAAAAGCACTAGCGTGATCACGCCTCCCTCACAATTTGTTATGCCAACACACTCGCGTGCACCTGCGCTGAGTTGCTCGGCATGAGCTAAATGAATAAATGAAAATGTAAATGTAATCAAGCACTCTGCCAACCCCCTGCTGTGAGAGAAGATATTTTTCACAACAATTTACTGAAACCGAGCCAAGCTTGCTTGGGCATACACACACACACACACACACACACACACACACACACACACACACACACACACACACACACACACACACACACACACACACACTATCTATTAATGTGTTGGGAATGAATTAAAATAATGAACAGGATCAAATGAACTACGACCATAAGCTACACTGCAAACTTCTATTATTTCAAACTCAAAACACTGAGAATTCCATCAGAATATCTGTCATAAGAAATGAGTGAGAAAAGTTGGCCATATGTTTGTTAAAAAAAACTTAAATTATCTCTTTTAAAGTTCTAAAGCTTTTTTCTTATTCACGTTTTCCCAGTTACTGCTTCCTGCTTCTGAACCTAAATGAAATGCAGTGCCTCACGTAAGCCGGTTTTACTGTGATTAAAGAAACTAAAGCCTGGATAAAATGATGCCTGGCCAAGCTGCAGGAGCATATACTTACAGTGATGACCAGCTTACCTCCCAAGTGATGACTAACTCGGATCGACTTCCACCACCTCCATTCACGTTAGCTGGGGTGACCTTTGGGACTGATGAAGAGACACAAACAAACACACACACATTAGATTAATAGCATTAATGTAGGCTTGTCAGTAAAATCGTCACCACTACACACCTTCTAATGAGTGCATTCAGCTACTTTATGTTGGAACCATTGCAGACACAAATGTGCAAATGCACACACAGCTTATCAAGTCCATGTAGAGGGGTACCTACTGGTACCATACTAATGCCAGGCATGTGCTAGAGGGTAAAGCCCCTTAGCAATGAGCTGTGGAGAAATTGAACTGTGTTCTCTGGAATTTTTCCTTTTCACGGAATGCAATTAAATCCTCACCACGATGTTCCAACAACATTTACTAGAAAGACTTCCCTGTGCAGTAGAAATAGTTACACCAACAAAAGCTGGATGAACTCTTTTTACTCTTTTTAAAGAGCAGGTGTCCCAATGTTTTTGACCCTGTAGTGTACATTAAAGCAGTTGAGATGGTCTGGAGAAAGGTTTTTATGAGACATTAGAGATCAGTCACATCTGGATAGGTGCTAATGCAAGTATACATTGTTTTTGCCACTGTACAGCTGTGTTAGAGCTCCATAGACAGACATTACTCCCAGTCTGAAGCACTGAGGGTGTTTACACAAAATGAGTAGTTTAGAATCTGCAGAGTGGAACAGGGCCTGCAGTTCTAGTTAAGGAAGTGGAAGCCACGTAATCAGGGAGGTTAGTTCAATTCCTTATACATATATAGCGTTATACATTGACATGTCAAAAGTCATGAGATAGTATGTAAACTGGTTATGAAATGACATCACCTCAGTGGATGGCTTGTGAAAGCTCACACCTCTGTATTTTGAGGTGTTATCTTGTGATTGAGGTTGAACACTGGCCAGTGTGCTCAGTGCAAGATGACTTGAATGTTTAAAGTGTGGCATGATAGTGGGTGCCATTTGGATGGGACATTTCATTTAGGAAATTGTGTGGGCATTCAATGTTACGTGTGTATTGGGAATACACCATAGAAGGTATCACAACACACAACAGACATTGGAGTGGCTTCCCACAGGCACTGAATGAGCCTGACCTAATGTATTGTCTGTGCAAAGGAGCACCACGTCCATATCCCACAGCTCAGCGCAGTGTTCTTTAGCTTCCATGGGATATAGGAGAAGAAGACCCACCAGAGTGCCTCTGTTAACACCACGACAACAGGCACAGCACCTCACCGCAGCTTGTGAGGTTGTTAACTGTTCCCTAGAGGACTGGCAACATGTAGTGACTCATTGGTATAAATCGTTTCAGGCTGATGATAAGGTTTGTGTGGAGTACTGACCCCATGAAGCCACAGATTCCAGTTGTCAAATGTTTTTGGCAGGTGGGTGTTTTTTTTGGTGTGGGGTGTATTTTCATGACATGAGTTGGGTCCAAGACATTCATGACATGAGCTGGTCTGCCTAAACATGTAATTGACTGGTACCCACTACGTTTCAAGGCTTGGTGACCATTTGCAGCCTTACATGGACATGTACTCCCACAATGAAGGGATATTCCAGCAAGATAATGCACTGTGTAATCAGGCCCCAGTTATCCAGAACTGGTTCCATGATGTATTTCTTGTACACACGTGACACTGAAGAATAATAAATACTAGCATTTGTAATGGAATGTCCCATCCTTCTAGGACCCACTACCATGCCCAGCTCAAACTTAAGATAATTCATGCCTCCTTTCTCATAAC
This sequence comes from Acestrorhynchus altus, assembly GCA_034509495.1. Taxonomy (NCBI): domain Eukaryota; kingdom Metazoa; phylum Chordata; class Actinopteri; order Characiformes; family Acestrorhynchidae; genus Acestrorhynchus; species Acestrorhynchus altus. The sequence continues at coordinate 32,827,685 of CM067504.1, read as the reverse complement.
ATTATACAGGTGTCAGCAGTAACACATACTTCATAATCAATTTACATACAGATATCCCATGATGTTGCATTGCATTGTAAGATATTAAACATGCTGTAAACTGGTTATTTAAAAAAATCAGTCCAGAATGTCACATTAAAGAAATAATCATTTTACTTTAGTATTAATTATTGATACATCTTGCATAAATCATGTAACTGTACCCACGAAGAGATCGGTATTGGCTAATATACAAAGTGAAATTATTTGAAGAAGACAAAATGGTTATCCCCTCATCCCTTTCTGCATGCCCAAGCTGGTTGACTGGCATGACCAACATAACCATGCTGGTTGACAGTCATGACCAGCATGACCAAACATGTTGACCAGCATGACCAAGCTAATCAACCAGTATGACTCACAAAACCCAAACTTGTTGACCACTATAACCAAGCTGTTTCACTAACATGACCAGCAAGACCAAGTTCATTGACCAGAATGACCAAAATCAAATGCAACATGGTCAGGAGCTAGTTACCCAGATACTTTACAAGCAAAGGATAGGGAATGTTTTCGCCTGAATGACCAGTTTTTCAATCACCTTGATCATCAAAGTCCAGCTTAGACCATCTGAAACCAGTTACCAGCAAAAGCTGGTCTTGAGCTGGACTTTTCAGCACAGACGGCTTGACATTCAGGCTTTGAGCACTTACGTGTTTCCTTTGTCCTCGCTTGCTTGGAGGGTTTGCTGGGCTCTCCTGTGCCCAGCACATTGCTTGCCAACACTCTGAACTCATACTCTACCCAGGGGCTGAGCTCGATTACTGTAGCCGTCAGTTGTCGGCCCCCCACCTCCTCTGGCACTGGTGGGAAAAAAAGCACATAGAGAGCACTTAGAGAGCGAGAGGAGGCCTCCTACTGCTCCTTCACGTGCCAGAGCTACTGGACATGCACACAAACAATAACCCAGCAGTCGGCTCGCAGCTGCAGAGAGGGGCAGTGAAATGCTCTGCAGGTGGGGTGGAAAGCAGGCAGAATGTGTAGGGGTACAACACAACAGATAATAGAGCATGAGTCGCTGCCATGATTTCTGGATCAGAAAAATAAGGCTCTGTTGTTGATTAATGTGTACAATAATGTTTATTTGTGAGTTTGTTTAAAAGCAGGGGTGCTGTTTGATTGTTACCAGGTGTAGTTCGGCCTGTTTGGGAAAGTCAACCATAATCAAACACTTCTGTTTTAATCATTTCATGTACTATTGTATTGTAGTTACATCAATCCTTTTATAATGAGTTACACAGAGAACTAGAAAGATGCAGAAAAGATTATTTCCTGTCTAAGAAGTGAATAAATCCTCTCCAGTAAGCACATATATAAAAAATATTATTATATAAATAATAAAAAGCAATCTATGTATTTTTCTATGTACAATTTTATATATCTAATTCAACACAATGGAAAGTCTTAAAAAAACCCCAACCAAAACCAAAACCCAATATATTAAATTTAACATAGAAACATGCTTTAGGCTGTGCAGAAGTGTGTCCTGTAGAGGATGGGAGTTACACTATATGGACAAAATTATTGGGACACTTGCTCATTCTTTGTTTGTTTCTTCAGGGGTATTAAATAGAGTTTATTTTGCTTTTGTAGGAGTAACTGTCTCTACTGTCCAGGAAGGGTTTCTACTAGATTTTTTGAGCATTCGAGCATTTCTTTGACACAGTGGTGGCATTACATTTACATTTACATTTGAGGCATTTAGCAGACGCCCTTATCCAGAGCGACTTACAAAAGTGCTTTGCTGTTTACTTAGAACATCTCCCATCCTTTATGGAGTGGTCTGCTGGGGCAGCAGTATTTTGATGGCAGACAGGCATCCATCTATCCATCCACCCACCCACCCATCTATCTTCTACATAAGAAATATTGATCAGAACATCTGCACATAAAACTGAAATTCAGGCTTAAAAAGATGGCAGGAATACAACAAATCTGCCCTTTTGAGATTATGTAGTCTTGCAATCACCGGCTACTTAATAACAAAGGGCTCTTTTGCCAAGCAAGGAAAAAAAATCAATCTCTGAAGAATGCGGGGGTTTGAGGGAGGGCTGTGTAGTGCAAATGATTTGATCAGATGCAGGCTGGTTAGAGCCTTTACCTGTAGTGACAGCTTGCCAGCCGAGGGAGAAAGGGGTTCTAGCCTGGATGGTGTAGGCGGTAATTGGACTGTGATTATCAGGACCAGGCTTCCAGGAGAGAGTGGCTGTGGTGTCCGTGAGTTCTTCCACATGGATGCTGGTAGGGGGGCCTGGGGGACCTGAAACAGGAGGCAGTCATGCAGACCAAACATAGACACACACCACACACACACACACACACATACATGTTGGTTTTTATACAATGGCAGGACATAAGGTCATACAAAGGTCATATTTTTGTTCATACTGCATGTATATGCAACATAATATATATAATATATATCATGTAGTTATAACACCACATTCTGTCTTAGGCCTAAATAAGACATTCTAAAACATGCTGGTCAAGCTGGTTAAAGTGGTTGACCATCTTAGCTCTTGACCAGCATTTGGTATGTTTTAACTAGCAGAATCTGATTGTTTAGAATAGAATAAAATACAATAGAATAGAATAGAATAAAACTTTATTGATCCCCTGGGAGGGTTCCCTCAGGGAAATTAAGGGGTCTAGCTGGTCTAGAAGCTGGTCTAGAAGCATGATCAAACTGACCAGCTAAACAAACACTAAGAGCAAGCTTGAGCATGCTGGTTGACCAGCATAAACAGCAAGACCAAGCTGGTTAATCAGCAGGACCAGCATGACCAAGCTGGTCAACCATCATAACCATCAGGACTAAACTGGCTGATCAGCATGGCTAAAATTGAATGAAGCATACACTGTGCTGGTCAGTAGCTGATTAAACAGTAAACTTATCATCACAGCGCATGTTATCACCTGGATGACCACCATCAAAGACCAGTTTAGACCATGTGAAACAAGCTAACAGCAAACACTGGCCTTGAGCTGGATTTTTCAGCAGGGATGTGATTATACACATGTAATAAGATAAAGAAAAGCACATGTATATGAACTGCTGCTTTTCTTGTTACAACTGTTGACACTGACAGGGATTGTAGTGTGTAATTACAGTTATTAGAAATAGTTAATTTAAGGTAGAACCCATTTTTGTCCTGCAAATGTAGAAAGATAAACCCAGTCAGCCTTACGAATGACTGCCTATGGCTCAGAACTCCACTTTGTAAACACTAAACGCTTACTGCTCTCTTCCCTGTCTTTAATCGCCCTAATTAGAAATGGCTTCCTGTTCTCATTGCTCTAAACGAGGACTCTGTTATGGCACCGTTTTCTCAGGTCTGTAAATATTCTAGGTGTATGTAGGAGAGTTTTTATTTCTGTCATCAGTGTCTTTGTGAGCCAGATTGCAGCACAGATTGGCAAAAGGCAAAGATGATGCAATGAAAGAGAAAACACAGCGTTTCCTCAAAAGTTACCTTTAAATGTCATTTAAGCACTTGTACAGGTGCCCTATTTTTCTGTGCCAATAATACACACTGCGTATGCCCACCCTGCTCCTGGAGACATACCCTGAGGAGAAAGCTCTAATGTAACACTCCTGGATATAATACTCACATGCTTGTGTGCATTCTGATTAGCTGATTATTATTTTATAAAGTGATAGATGCAAATGCTTTATTCAGAAGTTCAATTATCTATCTATCTATCTATCTATCTATCTATCTATCTATCTATCTATCTATCTATCTATCTATCTATCTATCTATCTATCTATCCATCCATCCATCCATCCATCCATCCATCCATCGTACCTTGAAAAAGTATTCATACCCCATTCATCTTTGTCACATTTTTCATGTCCCACCCACAAACATAAATGTATTTTATTGAGATGTTGTGTGATAGACCAACACAAAGTAGCAATTCATTGTGAAGTGAAAAGAAAATGATAAATGGTTTTCAAAATGTTTTAAATGATCTGTGAACCGCAGTTTTCAAGTCTTGCCACAGACTGTCAATGGGATTTAGGTCTGGACTTTGACTGGACCATTCTGACACATGAATATTCTTTTCTGTTTCTGCTGCTCTAGTGCTCTCCTGTTCAATGATGGACAATGCTCCACGAAATGTTCAGGGCTTGGGATATTTTTTTATAACCTAATCCGTTTTACACTTCTTCACAACTTTATCCATGACCAGTCTGGTGTGTTGCTTAGTTTTCATGATGCTGTTTGATCACTAATGTTCTCTAACAAACATCTGAGGCCTTCACAGAGCGGCTGTAGTGAGTACTGAGAATAAATTACACATACATGGACTCAATGTACTAATTAAGTGACTTCTGAAGGCAATTGGTCAAACTGGATTTTATTTAGGGGTATCAGAATATGAGGGGCTGAATACAAATGCACTGCACACTTTTCAGATTTTTATTTATTAATCATTTTATGGCTCCAAGTGGCTCAGTGGTCTAAAGCGCTACCACTATGATCTGAGGATTGCAGGTTTGATTCTTGCCAATGGCAGCCGGAGTCAGAGGGAGAGCAAACTTGGCCTGTGCTTTCCTCCAAGCATGTTGGCTGTCCAAAGAGGAAGCATCACATCTAGCTAGTGCAGGCTTTATATGTAAACATAAATCAAGCAGAGTAGCATGACTTCAGTGGGTGCACCATTCATGGGATACTTTGTCTACAGGGAGCTCAAAATTCTGGAATATAACAAGAGTGGCAACGTGCAAAGAATGTAAGAAGCAAATGTGCTGGCCACACCAAACGTCATAAGGTATCTGAAAACACTCCTGAACAAGTGTGTTAAGTTTATACTTAACAACCATCCTTACAGCTACATAAAATACAATTATTTTCCTTCTCCTTATACTAAGCTTACCCTGTCTTAACATACACTATAGGTTAGTTTCCCAGGCAGATATTAAGCCTAGTCTTAGACTACACTCGATATAAAACAAAAATCGTACAGGATTAGACTGTCTGGGAAACTGACTATAAATGTCCATATGTTTGTGCACAACCCTTTAAATGAATCATTTCATCACATGCACACACACACACACACACACACACACACACACACACACACACACACACACACACACACACACACACACACACACACACACACACAGCTTGTCTATTAACACCATGCCTAATGCCACGTGAGGGCTAGAGCAGTATAAAGCCCCCAGCATTGAGTTGTGGAGCATTGGAACTGTGCTGTCTGGAATTATAGTGCTCTATCCAATATTGTTGGGATCAGTTGTGGAGTTGGGGATCATCCAACATCCAACATGTATACTTAGTACACACATAACACTATGGACGTTCTACACAAAGAACTCTTATCAGGAGGCATGACTGAATAAGGTGTTGCCTGCTGGTGTAACAGTGTAAAGTGTAAAGTGAATACTGTTTTGTGGCTGCATTGTACCTCTAACGATCAAATCTGTGGCAATGGAACTGCTGTCCACTTTGGTCTGCACGGCACATGTGTACTTCCCAGCATGCTGCATCTGAATGTTCCGGATCATGATGTCTCCAGAGGAATGCTGTGAACCATCAGTGAAATCAACCTTTACAATCTGTCACCTTTACATTCAAAGCCATCACCAGAAACCTTTAAAACACTTAACATCATCCAGCACAGGCTTGAGTTCATTTGGCTTCATTGTGATCAGAACTCCTGCATCCTCCATTCTAGAGGAACTTACAGAGTTAGGATTGTTCACAGCACTGCCTGATGCCTGAAACCCTGTTATACTAGTTCTGATAAGATTTTAGAAATGTCATTCTAAATTCCATTTAAGGTACAGTGGGGTGTTAAAAGGCAAAACAGACCCCTAAAAATATCAATTTTCTTCAGATTCCCACTGCTTTCCCATCCTCAATTTTCCATATAAAACTGCACATCTGTACTTGTGTCTGCTTCCATTCCACTAGTGTAAAGCAATCAAAATGTTCTAAACAAAGTACAATTTCCCACCAAACTCCGCTCAGAATGACCTTTTTTTCATCTCAACTTCTGAATTCATCTTGTCGGAAGTCTTTTCTTCATCAGCAGTTCAGCCTATTTTGCAGCTTTAGTCAGATTAAAGGATAGGCATTTTGCCATTATATGCCATTACTATACATCCTTCATTTTAAATTATAATGATTAAGTAAGTCATCACTAAGTAATGCCGGAGTGCTTTTAATATGCAAATGAAGCATGCCAGTCTCCAGGAAGTTCTCTTTGGCTTCTTTCTGTAGAGATGAAGGTTGTCATCTCATCTGGCATCCCATAAGCAGAGAGCTGAGAGCCAAAATGAGGAATCAGTCAGGGTAAAAGTAGTCTTACATTTGAAAAAAATAAATAAATAAAGATTTATGAACTTTTAATGAAACGCGAATAAAAGCATGGAACTCCAAAGTGCAGTAATTCATTTCAGCATGCAGGAGGCTTAATCACACTGTATTAACACACTTGAGCTTGTCAATGCCCATGCATAATGGAAAAATCTTTCATAATAGCTTCACAAAGAGTTGCATTAATCTCGCCTTGCTTCCATTTTTGCTGAAATACTCAAAACCCTCCCTTGAAGTCACATGCAGCGAATAATTTTCTCTTTTGACGAATTTCAGCAAAACACTGGAATGACACTTTGATGACAGTGGGAACACTACAGTGGTCTAGCTATTTACTCTTTCAAAGTACATGCATGAGACCCTGGCATCTGGATCTCGCTGAATTCCAGTCTTTTGCATTGCTCAGTTAATGCATGAGAGGAATTGTGTTACAGATTTACAGCTTCTGTATTATCCAAAGTGGAGAAAAAAATCAATAGGTTTCCACCTCTAAACCCCACCAAGCCTCCAACAGTTGCAGTTTCTTGGAAAACAGGAGTACAATAAAAAACAGAATCAGCCTTTGTGAGACAGTAAAAATGCCCGAGCCTCTATTCATTATGGGGTACTGTAGCAGTTTTAACCAAGACAATAAAGCATTCTTTACTTATAAAGAACAGCCAGAAGCAGAGAACGCAAATCAGATTGGCTCAATCTCAGCAGAAAATGCTGGATCTGATATTGGACAGGAAAAAGAATGAATCCAATATAATCATGTAATAAATGTATCTTAAAACAGCACACACTCACAGCTGTGTTTCTTCCTGTGGGGTAAAAAAAGTGAGGAGTTTGAACATGATACCCTACCTCTAAACAGAGCTCATCTTAGTTGAAGAGCTCTGATTAAAAGTACAACAGTTGACAAAAACTCAGTTGATATCAATCAAGATCTCAATATCATTATCATCTGATGCTCAAAACTTTAATGTCAGTATTGGCCAGTGCTCAAGACTGAAATATCCTTGCTCGAGATTTGAATTTAAGTATCAGCAGATGCTGAAGAGCATAATTTCAATGTTAGCCAGTGCTCAAGATTTTAATATCAGTATCTCTCAACACAAGAGAATAATGTTAGTATTGGCTAATGGATAATAATAATCAGATAATTCAAAAGATTTTATTATCAGTATCTCCCAATGTTCAAGATTTTTATATCAGTATTAATCAATACTCAAGATTTTAATAGGAGTACCAGAAAACAACTTGTTGCAGCATCAGATCACATTAATTATTTTTTCCTTCTGATTTTCCATCCAGAATTTTCAACAACAGTTTTTTCCAGGACATTCATGAGAGAGCTGAGTTTAGTTCATGATGAATTAACACACTGCATTCAAAGAGCATAGCTAAAGTAACAGAAACAGAAACAATGTTTTTTGAGTAAATCATATACTATGAACTCACTCCTCCAACTTTCTCAAAGTATCCTCCGTGGCTGCCAAAATGGATGTGCTGCTCATTGAAAAACCAGGTGAACTTGAGCTCCAGTGAGGGATCATGGGTCACCTGACAGGGAAGGACAATGCTTTCGCCCACCGTCACGTCCAGTGTGGAGGGAGGGGTCGTGATGATTGTTGCTTCTGTAAAGCACAGGAATCAGAATCATTCTTGTTGCTCACTGGGAATGATAAACACTTTGTTCACACTGAAAATGGTCTGCTGGGTCAAATCTGTTAATTCAGAAAATAAACAGTTTTTGTGTATTAAAATATATTTGTCTTGGTAGGAAAATTGACTAATTTACCTTTAACTATACCAGTAATCAGTGGTGTGCAAACGTTTGTAATTGACAGTATAATAACATAAACAACAGTGTTGTCAGCAGTCCAACTTCATGATAAAATGTTGCATAAACACATTCTTTCAGGACACACTGATGTCAGATATGGGCCACGTACAACCATGATTGCGAACTACCAGGGCATAAATATTGAATCTGGGCATGGAATGGAAATTGAGCAGTTCTGCTCCTAATAAAATGGTGCTGTCCTATTACAATAGTCTCTACAAAAAGAAGATTAGGACATGACCTAAAATCCAGCATATAACCCGAGCCACACAAAAGGTTGAGGGTTTTGTCCACTGAAGCATGTTTGGTGAGAGACAGTGGACAGAGGGATGTTCGACCCCTCAAGTGCTTTCTGGACTGCATCATGTGTCACTGTCAGAGCTCCACCAAAGCCCCCTAAAGCCCCATCTGCACTGGACCAGAATGCACCACTCCAAAACTAATAAGCCGCCATACCCCGGCAGGGCCTGCTCCCTGTGCCTTTTCCTTTTCAAGTCACCGTTTGTGCTTTTTTAGTAGGAGTGACTTGACAAGCATGCTTGTTTTCTTTCCTCTGTAAGTGCCTCTGTGTGTACAGCAGGTGTGCAAAGTGGCTGAGAGAGTGAGAACGACAGGTAAAACAGATAAAGTGAAACTATGACAGTCAAATTAAACACATAAAAAAAAGTTTTATTGTGCTGCAGGAAAGCCGTTCTGCCTCATGAGGGTGCTGCGAGTGTGCGAGTGAGACTTCCCCAGAACTAAATTAAGCATGGCAAATGATGCTCCCGGACGAGCCCCTGGGTTCACGCAGGAAAGCATTGAGCAGCCCCGGCTTTCAATCTAGAGGCTGAGGATTCAGCGTGCATTATACATCCCCTACATACGAAACAATCTCCCTCATCTCCTTTTTGATATCAGACGGCAAAGGCGAGGCTATCAGGAGTACCGCCGAGGTTTTGTGAGCGACACAATAGGAGGCATCACTTCTTTTATCACAAGAATGAGATCCCACTCTGGCTGCCTGTCATGGAGGCACAATGGGTGACAATGCAGCACAGCCTGGTATTCTAATGTCAGCTCTTCAAGTGGATGTGCAGGCACTTTTCTCATTCAGCGAGCGACGGTGGCGAGCAGGAACAGGAGAAGAGTGCACGTCGCTTGCTGTCTGTGAGATGCTCACCTGTAGTAGAATACAGAATGATGTGGTTTCTTATACAGGCTGAGTGGCCTTTTCTCCTTCCCTCACCCTGAAATTCTTCCTTCAGTTTCTGCTCTGCAGCACTATGGGATGACCACAGTTTTCTTGGCTACCATTGAGTGTTCAACTTCTGAGTGGTAACTTTCGTTGAACCAACCCAGGGGAAATTCAGATGGGGTTTTAGGTCTAGCTGCATGGTTTGAACATGATACCATGCTGCTAGCTTGCATATATCATATAACATTTCCTATTTCATATATCTCCTATAACTGTCTATCAGTCTGATACTGACTGAAAAAGTGTTTCCCACTCTTCAATGCAGAATTCTTCCATGCAGAACATGTTCTTCAACGGTGTGATGTTTCAGCTTTGATTTTTGTACAGATGGTCTCACTTTTCCTATGATATAATAAAGATTTCATTGTGGATTCTATGATACTGAGCTTTCAAGGCCCAAATCATGACATTTCCATTCCCATGTTTATCAGCTTGTTTGTTCTTGCACTGAAATGCTGTGTTTGGTTTACACCAAATATGTCTTCTTGTAGACTCCTGGCATTTCATACATGCAATTAATATGCGTGACAGGTTATTTGATCTCAAATGATTACAAAAAGGCAAAGCTGTTCACACCTGCCATTTTAAATATGTCTATGTACAATGCTTTGAAAAATTATTTACACCCCTTGAACTTTTCCACATTTTCACATTACACTCACAAATTTAAATGAATTGTATTGGGATTTTATGTGATGGAGCAACACAAGTTGTAAGTAATTGTGAAGTAAAAGAAAATGATGCGTGATTTTCAATCATTTTTTTGATTTTTATTTTACAAATAAAAATCTGTGTGTCATGCTTTTGCCTTCAACCCTCTGTATTCTGACACCCCTAAATAAAATTGACCAATTGTCTTCAGAAGTCATCTAATTAGTCAATAGAGTCCACCTGGGTATAATTTATTCTCAGTATAACTATAGCCTCTGAGGTTTGTTGGAAAACAGCATCATGAAAACCCAGGAAAACACTGGACAGGTCAGGAATACAGTTGTGGAGATGTATAAAGCAGGATTAGGCTATAAAGGAATTTTGAAAGTTAAGAACATCTCATGGAGCATTGTTCAAGACATCGTACAAAAATGTCGTATGACAAAGCAAGACATGGCGGTCCACCTAAACAGACAAGTGACAAGTATGATGTAAGCCATATAGGGGTCACAGTGAAAGGTCATCCTACAATGTATTAACCCAAGAGCAAACAATCAAGAGAAAACCAAACAAAATGTCTGAGGTTATAATAAGTGAATAAATGTAGCTAGTGGGCTGAACTGACTGGCAATGCTGGACTAATGTGAAAAAAGAAGCAAACCTAAGCTCATACCAAGTTCTAAATAGTGCACAGGCTGTATTTATTATAGTCTGGAGCGGTTAGGAGAGTGGAGCAAACCAGAGAAGAAAAAAAATCACATCTCTGACCAGACAAATGGCTATTAATATCTCCTTTGTTGGCTGCGGTGGAACAATACAGCAAGGGCTGGTCAGGGAGAAGGCTTTGTTGACACACAGGAACACACTAGAGTGGATACCTAATAGAGCTCAGAACTGACGTGGGGAAGTAGGCAAAGCTGTTGATGTGAGATGAACTGGTCCGTGTCAGAGTGACCCGGAAGGCCCGCTGAGAAGACGGAGGCTTGGACAGGGGGAAAGAGTGGCCTTATTACCCCACTCCATCATCATTTGTGACAGATTGTGTGAATAACCCCGTCGAGTATAAAGCTGACCCTTCTGCCGGCTAACCCTTACTGGCATAATCTGACTGATAGCGATCTGTATAATACCTTGTTACAGGGATAGCATTAGACCCTGAGGATAGGGTGAGGCAGGTGACCCTCTGCTGCTCATAGGGGCCAATGAGAGAGGAGATGAAGAGAAAGCAGAGTGCTGTCCCTCTGCTGTCAGTTTCCATGGCTCTCTCTAGGGGCAAACAACCATCGGCTTCTCGGAGTGAGAGCGACGTCGGGAGTGAAATTACATAGTAATCATGTTAAAAGGAAAGGTCAACGGTGGCGAGCTACGCTGTGTTTACACGCCATGAATTAATGCGGCTCGGGGCTCAAGCTCACAGTGGCAGGTTGGACACATCTCAATCCATGAGCTCCTGTCACACACAAGAGAGACACCTCCATGAATTATGGCCAAAAGGCACAGCAGAGTAAGCCAAGATGGGAGGTTGGAAGAGTAAAACTCCGCCTCTACAAAGCCAGAGTTTAAAGGCCCTTTGGAAGAGTTTCCATGCTGCTTTCCTCCAATTCATTCATCTGCTTCTACCGATGCTACAAGCAGCTGAATAATGCAAAGGCTTAGACTTTTTTCTCAGGGATTCGAGTGCTCCCCTAAAGCTTGCAGAATATCGCACAAAGCCCAAGCTCAGATCAGTGCCACTGGCAAATGCAGGGGCTAATATAGAAGAGGATCAATGTCAACCAAGGTCAAGTATCCCCATCAAGCTGCAATCTTATTTTTTTGTCATTGTTATGTTACAGCTAGGTTACAACTGAGATAACAACCAGGTCCCTGAGGGACAAGGCAGCCTGTTGCTGACTACTGAGGCAACACTACAGAATGAGGACAAAGGTGTATAATCATCACTGATTATAGATAATTGGTCACCAATTATGGTTTTCCGTTACAGTCGCTCAACAAAAGCAGTGTTTCGGACTGTTAGGTGGTTAGCTGACACAAAACTCCATTTGAGCCCATGTGACCCAGAGTTATAGCCATAGAGCTTGTGTGATATCTCAGTCAGCTATTAATTCCCCCATGTAAAAAGCCATAAGCAAGTAAAGGTAAGAACAGACTATCACTTGGAATAAGCCTGCATCATTATTCGTTTTGAAAATGCATTCCTGTCTCAGAAATTTCCTTTTCTGGCATTTCAGAGCGAGCACCATCAAAGACCAAGATTGAGCGAAGCCGGCAAAACAAACTCGGAAAGCACAAGCAATGAATATAATGCACCATCCTTCAAACAAAGCATACGCTGCCAAGGACGAGAGTTTCAGGCTTGGTGGTTGCTTGGTTGCTTGGTGGAAGTTTCGTCTCATTTCCAGACAGCGTTCCATCTTATTTTCATTCCATTCAAAAATATATCACGTAGGCTGTCTGACTATGCATGGGTGGGGAATTAAAAAATGATGCTTGGCTTATTATAATTTTTTACCAGGGCTTCTCTTTTATATGCTTTCGAATGCTATTCTGTGCTGGGTTTAAAGGTAGTCTTATGGGAATTTGAATGGCACATGAATTCTCAAAATCTGAAGGTATTTGGAAAAGTACTCTCTCTTCCTGTCCAACACTTTTTTCACAGAAAGGTGGAAAAAGAACTGATTGTCGTCATGTTCAAGAGGGTTCCAGTGTCTTGCAATTCCTTGTATTTGGATAAAACTGAAGATATGACCAGAATGATGAACACTTTGGGCCTGAGGTACACAGCTTTTGGTGGATAAAACTGACGGGAAATTTTGGGACAATTTACTGTCACTGGCAACCAGTTTTTGTGTAGACTTCTTTCTACCTTTTAAAACTAGCCAATATTTGTGGTTAGGACTCAAAAAATGTTATTAAGAAACTTAACTGCATTTCTCAGGAGCTCTTATCCAGACTTCTTACATAGGAGTTTTGCTCAAGGACTGGTGCAGAGTGATGGGCTTGTTCATTTGGGGATCAAATCTTAGTCTTCCATGATGAAGACAGTGTTGTTATTGCACTACTTAAAAAGCTACAAATGTAGCAGATGAAGCAGCATTTTCATTGTTGTTATCAAAAAATTGTACAGTTCTATATAATTTAAACACACTAGATGCTCTCTACATTTTTTAACCATTTCTCGATTAATAATCTCTTAACCAACTTTGATGAACTATTGCTTCTTGTTGGTTTGAAATTAGATTTGATTCAATTTAATATGTGGTTCTAGATTAGATGCAACATGAAAGTAAACAGTCAAATTGGATTTTGTGTCTTTTTGCCCATATTAACACACTTTGTTCACACAAAAGGTAAAAGTGGCCCAAATCCCAAATATGTCAGAGAGAATGACAAAAACACACTGATTCAAACTGGGTCACTTTCATACGTGGTATTGAAAAAATAACCAGTTCATACATGTATCTGATTCATGGAAATACCCACTCAGTCTGAACAGCCAGATCAGAATCTTCTTCAGATCAACTTTTACATCAATTTAACTCAACATTCCTCATAAATGCACACTGAGGAGAAGAGAAATGGAATACAGCTTTGAAGGAAATGTTCAATAAACAAACCTTATTAAAATTTGGGGAGATGTTTCTGTTCAAACTAAATTTTTTGACAGTTTTGACAGTGAATTTGAACTTATTCTCAAAGATAAGCCCAGCTGTCAGCCACTGGAACTCAACAGCTCCAGTAACACTGGTGACAATTAAACTGAAATCTGCACGTAAATTTAGGAATTCAGATGATTATTGGAAACGATTATTGAACAGCCTTAAAATCAGATTTAAGTGTCTTTACCTCCTGTATAAACATAGGCTTAGTGTGGTACTAATCAGACTATTGTTATTATATGTTATTGGTGATGGAGGGGATGCACATGAACATATGTGTGCATGAATGCCATTTCAGAGACAGATAAAGATCTATGACATTTACGAATGTGAACTAACAAGACAAAACAAAATCTGAATTAAGAGAATGAATGTATCCACGGAGGGAATTGTGTTTTTTTTTGTTCCTGGGCTTGCATATGGGTAATTTATTGCTGTAATTCATTTCTTTGAACACCTACCGGTAGACTACTGTAAACATGTATTTGTTGACAAGCTGAGAGATAAAGAAACAGCATCTGAGGAAAAAGAATCATGTTGACTGGGGTGGATTTCTTGCGGTAAAGTAATATTAGATTATTTGTCAGTGTGCCTGGTTAGTGGCAGCCTTAGGAAACTTTAGATGCCTTGCGAACACATCCTGCACTGCGTTTGTAGCTACATCTGGCTCACTGTGCTGCTCTTAGCACTCAGCTGCCTGTAATTCAATCAAATAAGCCAAAAGTTACTGTACAGTACTTGAGTATTATAGGAAAATGCATTATTGAGCCATGGTGAAGTTAATCTGACGTGCAGTGGCCATCAATTGGAGTAAATCTTGTTTGTTTGTGGTGTTTGAAAAAGAGGCTTTGATTGAATAGGCTGATTTACCATTAAGTTGTTAGATTCTCGGTGTGAATGTCAATAAGAGGGGGTTATCAGATTCAAAGGTGAGGCTTAGAAGACTTAGAAGGCAGAGAGATTTTGACTCTGAGCCTTTTATGTTAAAGGCCAGAATTCCAAACACACAATCTGATCCCCTGTTAATCTCTGTCCAGAAAAAAAGTCATTTCTAATTAAGACTAATGAATCTGGTTAATATCCTCTTAGTGCTTAGATAATTGGGACATCACATGGACTGATAAGTTGCATCATTTGCTGTCGCTGTTGGGTATGAGTGTATATGTGAGTGGGGGTGTGTTGATGGGGGGTTTATGCACACTTAGCAAGTAAGAATCTGATGTGACAGGTATTTTTCAGCCCTTGTACCACAGCAGTCAATTTAAATAAACTACTGTCATGTCCCATAAGGGCCGCCACCGGCTCCGGGACGCACACACACGCAAGCCGGGGCCTTGCAACCTAAATGAAATTGCAAATGTAAATTAGCCCGTCCCATTCCCTGTGCGTTATTGATACTGACAGTGAGGAACTAGATCATATAAAGGAGTATTTGTACATCAGCCAAGGATGCAGTAACACTCAAACAGGATGATGGAAAGCAAATGGTTAGGGGAAGAGTGTCAAATAGAGGCCCCGTATTTTTCTCCCACTACGATAAATCTGAAGATTATTGCGCAATTCATGCGAGCAGACACAGATGCATCTTTTCTGTGAGTGGATTGATAACCAATTTAATAGCCAACACCTTGTGTTTCTGAATGTATTACAAGGCGCCTGATGGCAAGCCATCTATAACAGAGGAGATGGGTTTTAGGTCTAAAATGAAAAGTGGAAGATGAATGCAATATCATACAGAATGTAGAGGGAACTGGAAATTGGCATAATGGGAGAACTGGAAAGTCAGTTGTTTTACAAAGCATTACAATTAACAGAAGTATTCCACTTTAATATCTGGTCATTGTTCACTGAAGAGCAGTATTCATATGACAACATCTCCTTCTTTCCACTTTCATGCAAAAACCTGGTTTCTCAATTTTTGTTGTTTTTCATATCAACTTATTTCTAGATGAATTGACAAGCAGAAACCCTGCAAAATGAACTGGAAGAAAATGTTTTCCACTGAAAGTTTGTGGACACTCCTCCCTTCTAATGAATGCATTCAGCTGCTTTCAGTTGCACCTATTTCTGACATCTTGTCTAGTTCCTGAAGCGAAGAAATAGGACTCTCTGGAGCAGATAAACATGAACTTACAGTATATGCAATGCCTAATACCAGGTGTAGGCTAGATGGGAAAAAAGATTAAACAGTTTTCCGATTCTTTTGGGATGACTTGGAAAGTTGGGGGTGGCATGGGATTGGGATAATCCAATATCCTGGCTTTATTGACATTCTTGTCATTGAATGCAATGAAATCTTCACAGCAGTGCTCCAAAGTCTAGTAGAATGTGGGTGTCCCAGTACTTTTGTCCATGTAGTGTACAGGAACTTGAATTTAAGAGTTTGTTTCAGCAAATACATAGGACCTTTTCCCTGAATCAGAGTCCTTGACCAGCAACGTATAGCATTTATAATGTATGAAATGGCCTTTTCATTATTAACCCAAATAGATTAAACTCAAACTGACCAGGAATTCACCTGAAGGGACATTGGAAAACAACATTAATGACTATTCAAGTTTATAGTCTATATTAAATATGACCTATTTGAAGAACTAGAACAGCAAGGTCTTCTCTAAATAGAAAGGAATCAAGCACATTCAAGAGGAATGGTCTGAGTTGTAAAAAAAACCTTTGCATATCAAATGTGCAGCTTTCTTACAGATGGAAAAAGGCCAAGAGAGGCAATCAACACAGTCACTATAGCAACCACTTGCAGCCAATTGCAGTGGGATTGGTCTGATAGACTAATGGCTACCAGTGAAGGGGCGTCAACCCATCAGTGCCTCCACACCACGAGAAAGCCAGGTTTAAACGAAATGTGTGTGTGTGTGGGAGTGTGTGTGTGGGAGTGTGTGTGTGTGTATGTCTGTTTTGAAGGCCTCACCTAGATGCCCCTGAGATTTTAATAAATGCTTCATACATCCTGCCTGTAATTCTGATGTGTAAGAAATACGTAGCTTCATGACTACCATACTCTCCTGACAAACTTCCTGATGTTCTCATCTTGCTGCATGCTCATATTGATCTTCATACCAATAGGGTTCTCATCCATCCCATCATGTCATTCAACCCTATCAGTATTCCTTTAGGAGTATCCTTTCTGATAGACATTGACTCTTCATGGATCTCAACTCTGCATGGTCTGAGTGCTTCTATTTCATTGTATTGGTATGTCCACACTTGTATCTTAACTCCACTATCCTGTGTGAGAAATGGATGGATTCTTGAGTTCTTCCCTTTGAGAATTTCCCTCAGTGGATCTTCCTCAGGCTTTAGATTGATTTTCTTTTTCAGTTTTCTCAGTGTCTTCTCAGTATTTCCTTTATGTGTTTATAATGAATTTCTACTTTTGAGTCTTGGTTCTTCTATACTGTTCTTCCACATGTTTTTGGGCATTTCTGCTTTAGAGTTTTGATTCCTCTCTGTGTGTCTTCCTCGTGCTCTTCGGGAATAATATCCAACTCTTGGTTCCATTTTTCTCTGTTTATGGTTTGGTTTGTTCCTCTTAATTCTCATGATTTTAAGATGTCTCTTAAGACTTTTGCTTCTTTCTAATGGTTTAACCTGATGTTATACGGACGTTTTCTCCTTCTGTGTCTTGATTTCTCTCAGAGGTCATACCCTGTTCTCTTAGCATGTCTCTTCAGACCCATAGTTCCTGTTAATGGATCATCTTGGTTCTCTATGGAATCTCTTATTTTGAGTCTTGATTCCTCTCAGTGGTTCTTCTTCTTGCTCTTGCTCATACAGGTTTGTAGTGGTTTTGGTTTCTCTTTGATTTTTCCTCATGCTTTTGAGGGAGTCTCTACTGACTACTGGCTCCTTTCAGTCTTTCTTTCAGGTCTTTCCTATTGTGTCCAAAGGTTTTGAGGAAGTTTCTCTTTTAGAGCCTTGGATCCTCTCATTTTATCTGAATTTCTTTTTTCTGAGGCTGGGTGCTTCTCAGTAGTTTCTTATCATCTTTGGATCCGGGGGCCCCCCACACTGTGGTTGTGACAATATATTCCATTTTCATCTCATTAGGAAATAAAAACTATTTCCCTTCTTTGCTATGATTTAGTAGCCTTGCTGGGTTTGCTCCTAGTGGCCTACTGCTAATCAGGGTGAGGGAAGAGCAGAGGAGTGTTTCCATTTAATGAGAAGAAAGTGGTGGAATATCAACATTCCTGTTTTACAGAAAAGGGAGCAGAATAGGTAGGATTTCTAGCAGGAACAGAGAGATGTAGGTTTAATCTCTTAGTGGTTATACCTTGTTCTCTTAGCAAGTTTCATCTTGAGATCCTGAGTCTTGGCCTGTAGGTGGATCTAAACTTCAATGACTCAATCTAATATCACAACATTAGTTTGATAGTATAGAACACTGCATTGTACTTATACTAATACATTGTAACATTAATTCATTATGGGTTGGTTTCCTGGACATGGATTAAACTTAGTCATGGACTATATTTTCCTTTCTACCTGGACACCCCTTCTAATGAATGCATTCAGCTTTTTGACTTGCATGCACACAGATAATTTCTAATCCCTGTATAAAAATACAACAATAGAACAGGAATCTCTGGAGCAGATAATCATATACCTATTGGGACCATGCCTAACACCACGCATGAGGTTGGATGCAATCAGATCCTTACAGTAATGCTCCACAATCTAGCACAAAGACTTTACTGGACAGGAGAGACATCTTCTCCAACAAAATCAGGATAAACTCTTTTAATTCACTTGATTTCAGAAGAAAAAAAAAGGAACAGTTGTCCCAATATATTTGTCCATACAGTGTAACTGAATATAAAGCCTAGAATTTCAGGAGTTAAATCCTACATGAGTAAGTTTGGTGGAAATGGATTTCAAAGAACTACAACTTTATTCTGTCCTGAATCAGCATTTCCAACTTTCCTATTGTCGAGAAATCGAGACGACATGGTGCCTTCAGCGCCGAATCACTTAAACTGACGCCTGTATCAGGACTGAGGTGATCCATCCCGTATTGTATGTTAATCAATATCTTTCACTCTCTCCATTTTCCCTCCTGTCATACACAGCATTAATAATCTGACAACGTGTTTGGAGCAAATATAAATGCTAGGGGTGAATCAATTTTTGTGGAATTTTTATGTGGAACTTGTTTGATGTGCAATAATTCAGGGTTAAAGTGTTTGACAGCAGGTTAATGAGATAGAAGCCCTGTCCTGACCTGAGCAGCACTGACCCCAGTGACCCTTCTTTAATTCAGGTATTTCTTTTAAATGCAGTGAAGGTGTGAAGAATGAAAAAACAAATGAGACGCTAAAGGAATTTTAAACTTTTTTTTGACGTTTCAGGTTCATGGACCTCCCCTTCCCCCATTCCTAGTGTGATGGTAACTTCCTACAAATCCTTGGGGCGTCTCCTCCTTCACTGCACTTCACAAAACACACAGCACTGCGTGCCCTCATTCATATTTAATACTGCATAATAACTCTCCGCTGCAGCGACATGACAGAAATCGGATCCGGGGGCCCCCCACGCTGTGGTTGCGACAATACATTCCGTTTTCATCTCATTAGGAAATAAAAACTATTTCCCTTCTTTGCTATGATTTAGTAGCCTTGCTGGGTTTGCTCCTAGCGGCCTACTGCTAATCAGGGTGAGGGAAGAGCGGAGGAGTGTGTTTCCTTTTAATGAGAAAAAAGTGCCGGAATATCAGCATTCCTGTTTTACAGAAAAGGGAGCAGAATAGGTAGGATTTCTAGCAGGAATAGAGAGATGTAGGTTTAATCATGATGACAAAAAGTAAACATAAAACACAAATATACCATAAACCAGTGATCCCAATGCTGCACCTGGATATCCACCTTTCTACAGACTTCAGCTGAACAATAGTTACCCAATCTGAATCTAATATTCTATCACCTTCACAAGTCCTTGATTAGCTGAATGTTAGATTTTGATTGGATGCAAATGCTGCAGGAAAGTAGATCTCACACATCATGCACACATCATTGCTTATGTATATTTTTTTTTACTTCTATCTGTTCTGATTTTACTGAGTAAGGAACATATTTAACACAGTGCACCCTACTTATATTACAGACACACATCTCAGTTCTATGTATCTGTGTATATTTATTTGTGTATATTTATATTTATATTTACTTATTTCTTGTATTTCTACTGTACTTCTACTGTAAGTACATATTTATCTCAGTTGTCAGTATATATTTATTTCAGTACTTATTTAACTGAGTACTCAGTACTTATTTATCTTAATTCTAAATGTTTATTCTCAGTGTACACTGCGTATTTTTGACTGTACTCACTACTTATTTACAATGCTCCCTTGGCATTTTTCGTCTTTTGCTACCTCACAACCTGGAATTAAAATGGATTATTTAAGGGTTTGCATAATTTCATTTGCAGATTATTGCATACAACATTTGGTTGAAGCAAACAACAAACAGGACAAAATAACAGAAAACCTAAAAAATAGTGTGTATAACTATTAAGTCCCTTGCCACTGAGATTTTTGCCCAATCCTCAAGGTAAAAATGGTCCAGCTCCTTCAAATGAGATGCTTTCTGCTGCTGAACAGGCCACTTATCCATGAAGTCCAGTTCAATGGAGTGTACAACCTATTGTGGACATATGGATAGATCTTCCATTCTCTGCTTTGGAACTTTGCAAGTCCTTCAGGGGTATTTTTGGTCTGTGCTGTCTCTCTGATTAATGTCCTCCTTGCCTGGTCTTACAGTTTTGGGAGATGGCCCTCTCTTGGCAGGTTTGTTGTGGTACCATGTTCTTTTCTATTTGATGATAATGGATTTGATGGTGCTCTGGGGGATCATATTTGGATATTTTTTGATAACCCAACACTTCTTAATAACTGTCCCTGACTTATTTGGAGATTTGCTAGGTCTTCATTGTGATGTTGCTAGTGGTGCCTCTTGCGTAATGGTGTTGCAGCCTCTGGGCCTTCCAGAAACGGTTATATATATATATATATATATTATATATATATATATATATATATATATATATATATATATATATATACTCTCATATATTCATTCTAAATCCTTACTCTCAGTGTTCAGTACTCAGTAGCTGTTTATCTTAATTCTGTAATTCTAAAGGCTTAGTCTCAGTGTTCATTGTTTACATTTCATTTTATTTGACAATGGGCTCTAATTTATTCTCAGATTTATTGTAATTCTTACCTTTCACCATTAGTGTCCCAGAGCTCCTGTCTTCTCCAAACTGATTGCGGGCCTCACATGTGTACAGACTGGCATCAGATTTTGTGACATTGAAAATCCATGACTCCACTTTCCAGAATAAGTTCCCGAAAAACAGTAGCAGGTAATGTTAGACTGGACCACAAAACATAACATTTAAGGAAATGAAATTAGACCAAGAAGAATAGCACTGTTGATTTTGGAAGCATGGTGTGGAGTCAGTGGGAAGCAAAAGCTAAATACTAAATACAGTGACTTTTCTCAAACAAGCAATCAGGTATATTTTCAAAACCTTTTCTATGGGTTTAGTCTGTGACTCATCTGACTATGCTACATGTTGCCAGGCCTCTGGGGTGAAGTTAGCAACCTCGTGAGCCAGGTGAGGTGCTGTGTCTGGATGTTTCTAAAGAATGATGCACTGATCTGTATGAAATGCTTGTGGGGATCCTGCAGTGAAGGTGAGTGTGATTTGCCAGAGTCACTTGTCTGTTCACATATATAGTTTGAGCAAAAACACTGCCAATTATGACCATTAAGCACCTGTGAGCAGTCACTACATAATCTACTATGGGTGGGAATGCCTTCATAACTATTCCTAATTTTACATGTGAAACTCTTGGAGGAGACTGAGTTGTTAAATGCTATCAAAACTGAAATCCATTCATCTGTCACCTCTCATCTCCCACTCAAACTCAATAACACACACACACACACACACACACACACACACACACACACACACACACACACACACACACACACACACACACACACACACACACACACACACATATTTACAGACCACCAGGATCCTATTCAGAGGAATTCACTACATATTTTACTGAACCTAATTGTGTGAACTATGTAATAATTCATTTTGATAAAGCACATGGTCTGCTAATAACACCAACTGTATCTTTTCCATACTCTGGTATATTATATCAAAATATAATAGGGTCTATTCATTACCATGAGCACAATCTTGCCCTAATTCTGACCAATGGTGTCACGATTCACAATATAGCAGTTCCTTTCAAAGAATAAAAATCCCAGATCACTTATCTATTATCTAAACTTCACTTCTGTCATAATATGTTAATTTCTTCCCTATTGTGTCAAGCACACTAGAACATTCTCCACAGCTAGTAATTTTATGACAGCCTTCCAGATTTATCACATTTAATCAGCTCTCCATTGGATCCCTGAGAATTAGAAATATATCCAAATGCTTACAGTATGTTTAGCTTTCCTTTAGATAATGTAGCACCAGTAAGAAGTAAGACTGGTTTTAAAACAATTGGTTTGAAAGTGACAAAGTAAATGTTGGCTGATAGTCTAATCTTTTTCTAAAGACAGCCTTACAGAATAAAATGCATCTTCTGAGGCATGTTCAACCTATGTTGTGGTCTGACGTCAGTTCCGGGTGAGTGTATTGATACCATCTCAATGTTTGATTGCTGCTTCTCCCCATGTCCCTGGTTTTATTCTATTTGTCTGTGGAACTTGTTTGCAATTTTGCTACATACCCAGTGTTGCTCAGAGCCTCTTAGTTCACAGCTTTTGTCCTATAGGTCTACTGAGCTACATACATTAGATAACTCCTACCATCTCCCTAAAGCTACTGTTACAGCTGCCAGTAGAGCTGGCATACTGTGCCGTCATCATTATTTCCATCGGGGCTCGAGACAATACCACAACAGAACTGTCCACTACTCTGATAATACTAATATATGCTCATTCTGGACCACATCTCGCCCACTGGCACAGACTGTGTTGTACTGCTAATCTGTACAATCTGTGCTCTCTCCCACCTGCTTCCACTGGCACAGCTTTCACATTGCTGAATGTTCACTCTCTCTCCAACAAAGCTCCTGTGCTGCAGGAGTATATACTGGATAATCACATTGACATGCTTGTCCTAACTGAAACCTGGCAACATGCTCTGAACCAGGCAACCCCACCTAACTTTAAATATATCTGCAAAGCACATACCACTGGGCAAGGCTGGGCATTGAAGTCATCACCCTAAACTGGTCATGCATGAAACCAATAGATATCAGTTTATCACAATCTCTGGTCATACCTCCTCTACCTTTGCTGTCACTCTAGGGTTTCCTCAAGGGTCATTCCTAGGATCTCTCTTGTTTATTGTTTACATCCTACCCCTTGGACAGCAGATGACACCCAGATTTACCTCAGTACTAAATCCATTAAAGATCCACATGTGCTCATTTATAAACCTGCTTATCAGAAATCAAGAATTGGTTGAAACTTAATTCTCTTATGTTAAACAATGATAAAAGTGAGCTCCTTCTTATTGGATCCAACTCTCAGCAAAACCTCTGCTCTTACTCTCTACATTGATAATGTAGCTGTTTCTCCTTCCCCACTGTTTTGTTTCTGTAGATTAAGCTTAATTTTTCCATCTGAGCAACATTGCTAAGATGAGTCCTCTCTCAGTCTGTGCCTAAAACTCTAATCCATGCTTATTTCCAGTCATTTGCACTACTGTAATTCCCTTCTGGCTGGCATCAGTTCTTCCTCATTCACAAACTTCAGATAGTACAGAATTCTGCTGCCCATCTCCTCACACACACATTACACCTGTCCTCCAACATCTCCACTGGCTTCCTGTAAAATATCACATATATTTCAAAATCCTACTTCTAACTTATAAAGCTCTTCCTTCTTCCTTACCAACCCTCTCATTCTGTCAGGTCTTCAACGGCTGGGCTACTTACAATTCCTACTTACAACCACCATGGCTTCAGTGACCAAGCTTTTTCAAAATGAACTCTCTTCCACCAATGGTTAGGCAGTCAACTTCTATTTCTGTGTTTAAATCTAGTCTCAAAATATATCTATTCACAATCGCAAATACTCTGCCCTCAGCCTAGACTATCAGGCTCACTCTTTGTCTCTACAGTGCATCTAGAAAGTAATCACAGAACCTTTTTCGCCTTTTTTCATTATGTCACAGCCTTATTCCAATATGGATTCAATTACCCCCCCCCCCCCCCCCTAAAAAATCTACACACAATACCCCACAATGACAAAGTGAGAAATGTTTGTTTACAATCTTAGCAAATTTATTAAAAATAAAATGAAACAATATTAACATGTACAAAAGTATGCACATCCTTTGCTAAATACTTTGTTAAAGCACCTTTGGTAGCAATTACAGCCTCAAGTATTTATGAGTATGATGCTACAAGCTAGGCTCCTGTTTTTGGGAAGCTTCTCCCATTCTTCTTTGCAGAACCTCTCAAGCTCCATCAATAGTATGGGAAGTGTCCGTGCACAGCCATTTTAAGATGTTTCCAGAGATCAGGTTCACGTCTGGGCTCTGGGCCACTCAAGGACATTCACAGAGCTGCAGTCATCTTTCTCTTGACCCTGACTTGTCTCCCAGTTTCTGCTGCAGAAAAACCTTCCCACAGTATGATGCTTTTTGTTTCTTATGGTCTGAGAGTCCTTTAAGTTCCATTTGGCAAACTCCAAATGTGAGTTTATTGAGGACTGGCTTCTGTCTGGCCACTCTACCCAACAGCCATGATTGGTGGAGTGCTGCAGAAATGGTGGTCCTTCTGGAAGGTTCTCTGTCCACAAACAAATGTTGGAGCTCTGTCAGAGTGACCATTGTTACCTCCTTGACTAAGGCCCTCCTACCATAATTACTCAGCTTTACTCTGCAGCCAGCTCTATGAAGAGTCCTGGTGGTTCAAACTTTACATTTGCAGGTAATGGAGGCCACTGCACTTATTGGGAACTTCAATGCAGCAGAATTCATTCTGTACCCTTCCCCAGATCTGTGTCTCAATGTAATCCTGTCTCAGAGGTCTACAGAAAATTCCTTAGAATTCATGGCTTAGTTTGTGCTCTGACATGTACTGACTACTATGGATCTTTTATAAACAGGTGTGTGTGTCTTTCCAAGTCATGTCCACCCAAGGTGTAGAAACATTTGAGGGATGGAAACAAGTGGAAACAAGATGCATCTGAGCTCATTTTTGAATGTCATAGCTATATAAGATATAAAGAAAGCATACTTATATATTTCAATTTATCTGCAGTAAACTGGCTTTGGGCAAAATCATTACTGGCACTTTGTGCCATTTGGTGATGCCATCATCACAATTGTTTTATACTAGAGTATTGTTTTATACTTTTATACAATGTTTTAACTAGAGGTCTTTAAAAATATGTCTGTGCATAAATCTCAAAGATTTACAAACCAAAGGTGTCAAACCAGGTCAGAAACAGGCCGGGATGGCTGCAGGTTTTTATTCCAGCCAAACAGAAGCTCATGTCATCTTTTGTTTGAAGATTGACCAATTGATTAAGTGAATAGAATCAGGTACTGCTGCTGGTTGTTTAGGATCAAAACATGCAGCCACACTGGCCTGTTTCTGACCCAGTTTGACACCCCTGTTATAAACTATAATTTTGCTCAAACACTCCATAAGAACCCATTAATTTTGGTCTCTCTCAGGAACGTTCCCTGGTGTCTCAGAAATCTGGAAGACATTCTCAGATGGTAATTCCCCTCTCTACATGTTCTCGGGGTGTATTCTGAACTCTTTGTCTTTGTGTCCATTTGTGTATTTGGCAAAACAGCCTCACCAGTGGATGGGAGCTCAGTGTGAATCATAACATATGTATAAAACAAGTATGTGCCTCTTCTAACATTCTCTTCAGTCAAGATTTTGGTAAGTATAATAATTTCTCAGTGAGGTAAAACTCATAGATCTGGGGTGCACATACATAGAGATTTTTTTGTAGAGATGTTGCTGTCCCACCTCTCATGTTTGTTCACAGTGGGGTAGATGTTCAAGATATTGCGGCTGTTGCAAGTAAATAACTGAAATGCGTTGTGGCACAATAAGGGTTTTCAGTAACAAAGCCTCTAAAAGCCACACCTGTTCACATCTCAATGTATTCAGTGTTCCTGTGGTCCCAGGAGATTTCACCATTTGCTAAAACAATCCAGCAGCTTAATGCATGCAAATATATAAAACACTGGCAGAGCTCCATTAGTGACAAATCTGCTCTTTTATAAGGAACACTTAGTGACTTCAGAGATGCACTGAGACATCAAGGAGACCCCCTGTTCTCCTTTACTGGTGCTGCAAAAAGGTCACTGATCCTTAACAATGTGCCCTATCCTCCAGAAATAAAAGGCAGGACATGGGCCTAGTGACCTCCAGAGAATGGGCAACGGGAGGACTTCTTCATTAATCCATGAAGGAGTGTTAATTATCCCAACTGCTCTGCTGAATCTGCAAACTGTAAATACGAAAGGGCCCCTGGCTCACTTGTGAAAGAGAGAGAGAGAGAGAGAGAGAGAGAGAGTGAGAGAGATGCACCATTAACATCTCATACACCATTATGAATCTCACACACACACACACACACACACACACACACACACACACACACACACACACACACACACACACACACACACACACTTTGTCGCATTAGCAATGCCACCAATTTGAAATGCTCTGATTGCTCAGGAGAGAGCATGCTTAATTGGTGTGGACAAAACATGGGATATGAATAATCCATTTTCACTAACTGTAGACTTCATTAATGAATGTGAGGGAAGGGATCAAAGCAAACAATATATTTCTCGGTAATTAACAAGGTTCTACCGTGTCAAAGTGTATCTGTTTGCCCAAAGCCTTGATTTCCAGCTGACCGCACTGTCTGGTTTCAAAATGCCACCAAACTGGCCTATAGTCTCTGTTTTGGTGGGGAAACTGGTTTAGTTTACAGATTGTGTGGGGTTCACTTAACTGGAATCAAGTCTCTACCAACCCACTTATATATATACATATGATATAATATTTAACATATATAATGTTTGTGATATGGTAAATTACTATTCAAATAGTGTAAATATTATGTCTAGTTCCTCACATGCAATCAAAGACATGGAGAAGACTGCTGATCTTACAGTTGAATATTTTGTTGAAGATTGTCTGGAACACAATCAACTACACCCTCCATAAAGAGGGTCATCCATAGAAGGTCATTGCTGGCTGTTCTCAGAGTGCTGTATCAAAGCATATTAAAGGAAATTTGAGTGGAAGGGGAAATTCTGATGGAGAAAGATGTACGAGCAACATGGATCACCACAGTCTTACAAAACATTGATTCAAGAACACCAGTGCTACTGGGCAAGACTCCTAACCCTCTTCTGTGGCACTGCTCAATGAACCCTTGACAGCACCCTTATTTTTAATAGTGTAAATGCCTCAATATATGGTGATGTTTAGTGACTATTTTGAGCTGGATGATCAGTCTTGTGTGAGTATAGTGTGAAAGCAAACTGAAATTCACAACAGGTTTATCAGTAAAACAGTTCAAAACAATTTCACTTGCACCAAACCTCTGGTGCCCCTGGTTACTTGGTGCCCCCAGGCAGTGACCCAGGCCAAGAATCTACAGTACCATTCAATAATACAATTTCAAGCCATCCTTCTGTGAGTTATGGTGAAAGATTATGCATAAAGAAGCATCTCTGCCTTCTGTCTTCCACTGTATTATTCCTGAATAATTCCTGAGTCTGTACTGAGTCAAGTCCCACCAGAGCTTCCATCCCAGCAAGGAGCCTATTGGAATCCATTCTGGTATTAAATTATACATACACACCATGAGGGTGGCTTACACTGCAGGAATATAATGTCATGGTATTTCTAGACATTTCCAAGATATATAATACATATCACAATATTTAATAGATAAGTTAGAACACTGGCATTAATATACCATTAAAATGATTAAACACAATCCTTTACATTGAACATTTCACAAACTGCTCCCAAATGTGAGTGAAAAATCATGTTAACATGTATCATGATAATAATAAATATCCATATAGTGTCCATTCCTGTGTACAATTCTATTTTGGAACTTGCTGTTTAAATCATTGTTTTTTAAATCATGGTTCTTTGGTAAAGGAACTTACAGAACCAAACCAATTAAAAATAAAAGTACCAGTGTTGTTACAGCTCAAAGAAGCTCTACTAGAATCTATTAGTGTTAACGGTGCAAACATGTAGATCCTATGGAGCTTCTTCACCCTCAGACAGTTTACATTGTTTTCAAAATGGTTCTTTTTTCATTGTTCAGTAAAGGCAAACCATAGAACCAACTCAAAAAATATCTGAATGTTTAAATGGTTCATCTCTGTAATGAAAACTGTTTTATCTTCTTTAGAACCTTCTATAGAACCTATACAAATGTAACCAAAAAGGTTACAGTATTGTTACATGTCAGTGAAACTGTTTTAGGCACTGAATAGAGTGCAAAAACCTAAGATCAGGAGCTACCGACCCAGCTCCTCAAGAGGTCCCTTCCTGAAAACTTTAGATTCAACCCTGATCCAAGTTCTACTGCATTCTTGTTCTAGTTGCAGGAAGTTATCTCTCTAGCAGCAGGGTTGGTGACCCTGCATTAGATCATATGGAGTATAACATTTGAAAAATCTATGACAGTTTTTGTAGAATGCCAAAGGTGCCCAAACCGGTTAATGAAGATCTATCACCTTGCAGAGTTTAGTTCCAGCACACCTGGATCTACTATTCAGAAACCTCTGATGGTCTTCATTTACTGAACCAGGTGTGTTAGATGTGAACTCTGCAGGACTGGACTCTTCAAAGAACCATGTTTAGTTATAATGGAAGACAGTTGAGTGCAAACATGCATTTATTGCCAACTTTTTTCTATTTTGGGCCGCATTTGGCCTGAATAGCTAAACACATTGTATAAGAAGGCTCTCCATCAGTTTCCTCCCTTACACAACAAACATCTCCATGTGTTTTGCTCTTATTCTATATGAAATGCTGGCCAACCTGTTCTTTTTCTGCAAAGTGGCAAACAGATCCTAGAATATATTTCTTTTACTGCTGTATCTTTTATACCTTCAGTTTTGCATTTCTTTCAGACCTTTCATGCAGTTTACTTTGGAAGTTTTCGTTGTACTGCAGTGCACGTACCAAATTTCACCCTAAATGGCACCCTACAATCATTTCTCTCTCAAAGTCTATTACCCTGTGGCATTTTCCACTGCCATAATGGGGAATACTCACCAATTAACACACCAGTCTTTTTTCCCAAATGTAATTTGCATCCTTTCTAACAAAGTTCATTTTATCTGTAATTAGAGAGGTTACACCAGTACCTCTGGTAAGCTAATGTATAACAAGGCCCTAGAAGCAAAACATTCACTGTAATCTGTGAGAGTCTCTATTATACTTATTGTGACCAGTGGTCAAAAATTGGTTTCTGCACAAAGGACACTGTGTAAAGTTATCAGGCTTTTGAAAGACTTTACTCATTGTTTGCTGAGTGTGACTCAGACAGAAGCCAGAACATCCAAACCTCCAAACATTAGAACCAATCACTGATCAGTACAAAGCAAGAAACCATTATCCATCCATTATCCATTCAAATTCAAAGTGACAGTATGAAATAATAAAAAAATTAAATAAACTTAATGAAATATGTAAAAACAAGTTCCCCAGGCAAAAAATTAGTCACCTTCCATTTTTAACATGGTAGTAACCACAGGGTCCTGAAGATGGCATTGCCCAAGGATGATTGGACTATAAATAAACCTGTGGGGTGTGCAGTGAATGTCTCATTCAATGTGTGGAAAATTGGTTGTTTTCCCTTTTGTCTCCTATAAAGAAGACCTCTAGAGAAAGACGAAGGAAGAAGGGCTACAGAAACATATTGTCTTATCTAGATCAAATGATGACCTGGTTTCTGTTCAGCTCTAATAGCTTTGCAGCTGCTAAGGACAGTTTACATATATGAAACACATGCTCCACATGCTATTCTCTACATGGATATTTTCTTTTTTACTCTCATTTTTATTTGTACAGTTCAGTGAAATTCATCTTTTCAAATATCCCAGCTATGATAGCTGGGATCAAAGCTCAGAGTCAGTCAGGTTACAGTGTCCCCTGGAGTAAAGAGGGTTAAGGGCCTTGCTGAAGGGCTCAGCAGTGGCAGCTCAGCAGTCCTGGGTATCAAACCCACAACCCTGTGATCAATAACCTAGAGCTTTAACAAATGAGTCACTACTGTATACTGTGTGCTTTGTGCTACACAGAATGTCTTCAATGAAAAAAAAAAGATTAGACCCATTTTTTCTTTCACAGTATGAGCTACATTTGTGAAACACAGCAACTTCCTTCAGTATGGCTTTGGCATTGGCATGCCCAAATGCAATCATTCTTTTTTTGGCCAATCATCTGCTTTGTGACCCATTTTCCATATACTGAACCAGACATTCACTGCACACCCCACAGGTATTTATAGCCCAATCATCCTTGGGCAAAGCTTTGATTTGATTTTCCATTTAATACTATATAACATTAAACAACATAAAGTAATGGAAATTTAATGATTGTAGTCACACATCACTCACTTTTTTATCCTGATTGAACACAAATTAAAATAAGATCTTACTGATCCACACTGCACTCTGAATGAGCCTACATTCATGTTCACTCCGGAAAAACACAACATATCCAACAAGAGCCATAATTTTGTGCTTCTTTTATACAGCAGTAATGGTAGCTCACAGAAAGCTCTGATTGATTCTACACTGTGTAGAGCATCTGGAAAGTATTCACAGCACTTCACTTTTTGCACATTTTGATATGATACAGCTTTTTTCCAAAATAGATTCAGTAATTTTCCCTTGAAATTTCTACACACAATTCCCCAAGATGACAAAGTGAGAAAAGTGTGTTTGAAATATTAGCAATTAAAAAAAATTTAAGCACAAAAATATAAAATATATACACTCAAAACTGAGCATCTTGTTTGCACTGAACATCATTCAGATATTTTTACAGATGGAAGTCACTCCTCAGTAAAAGGCACATGACAGCCTGTCTGGAGTTTGCCAAAAGGCACCTAAAGGAATCTCAGACCACGAGAAACAAAAAGATTTAACTTTTGGGGCAGAATGCCAAGCATCATGTCTGGAGGAAACCAGGCACTGCACATCACCTAGCCAATACCATTCCTACAGTGAAGCATGGTGGTGGCAACATCATGCTGTGGTGTGCTGTGATGTTTTTCTGCAGCAGAAACTGGATGACTGCAGTGAAGTACAGTGACATCCTTGATGATAACCTACTCCAGAGTGCTCTGGACCTCAGACTGGGACTAAGGTTTATTTTCCAACAAGACAACGACCCTAAGAACACAGCCATGATAACAAAGGAGTGGCTTTGGGACAACTCTGAATGTCCATGAGTGTCCCAGAGCTGAGACTTAAGCCTGATTGAACATCTCTGGAGGTATCTACAAATGGCTGTGCAATGATGTTTCCCATTCAATTGAAAGAGCATGTGAGGAAAAGAAGAATGGCAGAAACTTCCCAAAAACAGGTGTGCCAAGTATTAAGCAAAGGCTGTGAATAGTTATATTTTTATGTTTTTTTATAAATTTGCAAAGATTTCAAACAAATTTTACTCACTTTGTCCTTGTGGGTATTGTGTGTATTCTGAGGGGAAAAAAATGATTGAATCCATTTTGGAATAAGGCAGTAACATAACAAAATAACAAAAAGTGAAGTGCATTGTATATGCTGATTTTGGTTGGCTTTGGCTGCAGTGCCGATACTATTGAGCTCTATCAGTGTTATTATTGAGGATGTATGAGGCTCCTTGATTTGCATATTAATTTGATTTTGCAAAACTGGAATAAAAGTTTTAAAGTTTTGAAATAAGTAGTGTGAAAGACAGGGTCTGGACAACAAAATTAAAATCAAGTGTGTTCAGGGATTCTGTGTGAACACAGACATCTGGGTTATGATGTGTGGTGGAGACAGATTCTTCAAATAATCAATAGAAGGACTGGAAAGGCCTCTCTTTCTATTGCTCTGTCTCTCTCTCTTTCTCTCTCTCTCTCTCTCTCTCTCTCTCTCACACACACACACACACACACACACACACACACACACACACACACACACACACACACACACACACACACACACACACACAAACATATACAGTACATACACACATACACCCACACCCAGCTCTCAGCTGAGTTAGTGCGGAGGAGGAACGTATCAATAATTCACCAGCGCACTGGCCCCGAGTGCCACTCTTCTCATCTCCGGATCACACTGGCTAATGAGTACACCCATAACCCTCCCATCAGGACCTGTCCATGTAGTTCTGGCAAAGGGTCTTGGGCAGACAAGAGTGAGGGGATCCCTAAATGCAGTCTAACACAATGTTAGACTGTGTGAGAAGAGAAAGAAAATCCTGAAGCAATTGAAACTCTAAGGGATGTTCCTTTCTAGTTTTTTTTTTTTCTGGAAGAAAGGGACCACAAATAAGAGTAGTGCCTGAAGGAACCTTGGCCCCTGCTGTGAACTGGAAATTGCAGGAGCTAGAGGAGAATCGCCTTGTTATCTCCAACAACCCTCAACTTCCTACAAGGAAATTCAGGGTAACCAATTCCACATGGCCTTCAACTCATTCCTTGATACCTTCTTTTGGGTCTTTCATGCACTGCTTTATGTTCCATAGATCTGGAGAGTGAAGTCATGTCCAGAGAAACATCATATCCATGATAAAAAAGACATACTACTTTATCTCAAGGAATAATACTATATATTTTTGTTATTAGGGAAGTAAACTGTCATGCACGCTCATTGACAAAAAATATGCATGCAGTTAAAACAAAACACAGTTAGGTCTCAGGTTGATACGTAAATGATCACACGTGCTCTGATTATGTGCGCTGGCTCTTTGCACAAGAGGGTGTAAAAGTGATCCCCTACAGCTCTATAAAAATGACTCTGTAGTGAGAGAATGCTAAACATACTAGAAGGCATTTTGTCTACACAGACAACATTTTTCAAAAATCGTTGGGCTGACAAGCAGGATGGAATGTATGTATGTATGTAAGTTCAGCACTTCAATATTGTGTTTACTGTGTAGAGACACGCTGCCACTACACTCAGTCACCCCTATTAGTGATATGTGGCCACATATGTTGACTCTCATGGGATGACTTCCCACTGGCATTAGCAGGATAATGTTGAAAGGGTTCCTAGGAATATCTCCACTAAATTACAACACTTTCCAGGCCTGCCCATTTACTAGATTTATCCCCAATCAATCATTTATGGGACCAGCTGGGATGCCAGCTTCGGTGATGAGCCTACAGGATCTACAGGCCCAGCTATAACATCTGTGGACAGTGTGCTGAAGGATGCCATATGGAACCTGTCTGCTTCCATGCCCAGCTGCATCTTATCTTGTATGCAGGATAGAGGCTGCCCAAAAGTGTACTAGTTTTCCCCTAAAAATGTATCCTTTTGCTCTAATATTGTAATTGCTTACATAAATCAGCATTACATTCAACCATATAAAGTTCATTGCATTACAACTCCTTCTAAGTGCATTATTTCTTCGTCTGTGAATGTATGTTACTTTATGTATAATGAATATAAAGTATATGACAGTTTATCTTTTTGAATTAAATTATGAGCAAGCATGAACTTTTTCATGACATTCTAAATCCTTGAGGTGCACTAGTACCATAAGTCACATCTGCAAGCCGTGAGTGGAATAATAATGTTCCTGTTGAGCTCAAGTCTTCTGCACGTGATGAGCTCTCATCCAGTGTGGTATCACTTAATAAACTTTGAGAGGCTTTCTTTCTCATCACTCTTTTGCAATTTCTACCCCACTTGATGAAACCTCAGTGATGATCAAATCGCCACCTGTTCAGATGTGACCGCCACCACCTATATATAGCACAATCAGACTGGCGCATGTCAACGAGACACGAAACTAAGCTGGCGATCCAGAGCATATACATGCAAATTTCATCATAACCATGATAACATCATTAGTAAACATGAGAACCAAGCTTGTTATTGCTGGATCCTGCACGCTGCTTTCACTCTCCAGCTTTAGATTGGGGCCTGTGCAGTTAAAAAGCCTAAACGTGGTCTTCATTAGCAGGGTAAATAACACCGCCATGGGAATCCGGGGTTAAGATTCGATCAGTAAGACCACTCAGGCATGTCGATGGAAACGAGAGGGCAATCTTTCGCTTTCCACGACTTTACGAAATAATTACCCTTGCGCTATGGCGTGTTAAATTTGTTGCACCTTTGCACTGCATCTAGTGGCTGAACACCATCAGCCAGGAGTGCCTGCTCTTCATGGAAATGTACACTACATATCCAAATGTTTGTGGAAATTCAATCATATGAATTCATTCAGCTACTTTATTTTGCACCCATTGCTGGCACAGATGTGCAAATGCACACACAGTTTGTCTAGTCCCTGTAGAGAGGACCTACCAAAAGTGTAGAACTCTCTGGAGTACAAAATCTGATTAACTTATTGGCACCATGCCTAATGCAAAGCATGGACTACAGGGGTATAAAGCACCCCAGCATTGAGCTGTGGATTCATTTGATTTTAGAAGAAAAAATGAATGAGCAAGTCTCCCAATACTGTTGTCCATATTGTGTATTTTAGAATGCACAATATCTGTCTAAATGGCAAGTTTTACCCTTGACATCTCAAAGATCTCAGGCCACTCTACTACTCTTGCTGACAAACAGCCTCTTCATTTGGCCTGCAGGACTTTTCAATCACATTTTCTCTCCTGTGGATGGAATTATCAGGAAGATCACACAGATAAAACTGGATGGAACAAGGCAGGGTGATGGAGGGGCTCAGAAGAACATCTTATCCTAAACAAAGCCATTTGAACAGCCCCTTTCACTTCCATTTGACCCATTCTCCATCAAGCTCTCCAAGTATTCCTTCCCTCTTCAGTGGCAATGTTTGGAGTCTAGAGTTAGTCTTGAGACAAGTACAGATGAGGGTGGCTTTGTATTTAAGAGTCCCACTTAAAAAAAGAAAAGGGCCATCTCTGACTTGCCTGCAGGTGATGTTTCTAATCATGATTGTATCAAAGCATTTACAGCACAAGGCCTGAGGCCAGGAAAGGAGATGAATAAAGCTGAGATGCATCGGCCAGAATGAGATCAGCTAGGTCACAGCGACCTGGGAACCGTGCTTGTGGGACTGTTGTCAAAAAAGCGAATATGTTGATCCACACCCTGGTGTTTTCTCCCAAAGAGATGTATGAGGGAGATTCTTTGGCACTGTTGAGATAGATGGTGAAAGCCTTTCTCGCAAAGCTCCCTGCTGTGGGCTGTGTTTTGATAAACCTGCAACCTTGTCAGTTCAGTAAATAAATGGGACTTGGAGACCCAGCAAGTCAGGCTGCCATCCGTTCTTGTGATCCTGTAACCCTTGTTACGATGTTGATATCTCTGTTACAATTGTCAAATTGTCATTTTGCCACACAGTTTACATACTGTAGTCTATATAAAGTCATGAATAAAAAAAAAAAATAGGACATTATACACGCTTTAATTTTCATCTTCATTTGAACAATATAAAGAAATGGAGATAACTAAATAAATGTGGGTAAACGAAGGTCTGTTAAATATAATTTATAAAATGTAACTAATACAAAAACATATTCCTTGTAAGGGAAAATTTGCAAAATTAGAATCAGGTGCAGCACATCAACTGTAAATTATTGGAATATGGTTAGAGAGGATCCTGGAGGAACTTATCTTATTTAAACCTCTGACACTGAAGTGATCACAAAAGCCAGATCCAAAGAACTCTGAGGCCTTCAGAAAGAATATTGTAGATGCAGATGAGTCTGGGAAGGGATTTAAAAAGATCTCAGAACAATTAGAAATCAGTTAAATATACTAAATCAGTCAGGCAGTCAGTTCTTCCCAAATAGTGACATGGTTGATCCAGTCATTATCCAGTCCATTGCAGGGAAGCACACACAAGGTCACATCTAGAGTACAATTTAGCAAGGCCAAAGCCCAAAAGCAGATCACAAGATGAGTAATGAAGACTGATCTACATATAGCGCTTGCCATAGTTTATGTCAAATTACACCATCTACTGTCAAAAATAGAGACCATCTAAACCAAGACTAATGCTAATACTTGTGTGTTCTTGTGTCCTCGTGTTCTTGCCTGATGTCATCTTCCCCTGCCAAAGTTAAATTCCAATTATTCAAGAATGCATTAATCAAGAAAAGTTAAAAATCACTGATGTTTTCTTGCTCTGCATTTTAAATAAATGGTGCATCTGTGGTATTTCCCAATACCAATACCAGAAAGAACAGACTTGTGTTACTGGGAAGAATGTTCAAGTTGACTTGCAAGAATGAACTTGCAACAACACAAGGACAGAGAAGCCTAATGAGATTTTGGAAGCAATATGCTTTGGACGTATAAATCCTGAGTCTTAATCGGATGGTTGCAGATTTAAAAAAAAAAACCAAGCAGACGGTAAGTTGAGTCATCATGATCTAAAACTGGAATCTTTATAGTAAAAGAGCACCTCCTGTTAATGTTTCTTTTGTATCTCTTTAGAGGGTATTATCCCAGGCAACCTGCTCATGTGGATCTGACATAGGTGGAATGTGTGCTAGGTGGGTTTTGGGTGGATTTGTTCATCTGGTAGTACTGGGTTCCATCCAAATGGGCTCTATCAATATAGCCCACTGAGTCTCATCTAGGCCCCATGTGCAAAATACAATGCGCATGGGGCTCGAATTAACCCCTCCTAGTCCCATCAGGGGACCAGGTGGGCATTCATATGTGGAAAGGAATCTGTGGACGAAGTGTTCTGTTTCTCAGTTGGAGTACCCATACAGGCCCCACATGAGCATTGATTGCAAAAATTTATTTAGATTAGTTTTCTAATTGACAGATTTATAGTGGTAGTAATAGTTTTTCTTGGAAAATGATAAAAACACGGAAAAAAGTAAAGGATTTTACTTTCAGCACAAGAATAACTG
Organism: Acestrorhynchus altus; assembly: GCA_034509495.1. Taxonomy (NCBI): domain Eukaryota; kingdom Metazoa; phylum Chordata; class Actinopteri; order Characiformes; family Acestrorhynchidae; genus Acestrorhynchus; species Acestrorhynchus altus. The sequence continues at coordinate 32,790,744 of CM067504.1, read as the reverse complement.
TTACCACTGTTCACCTTCTCTTCTACGTACAAACAGCAGTGTGGTATGGATTGAAAGTTTAGAATCTGTGGTTTAAGCTTGTCTCATATCTATACTTCTTTGAAACAGCAATGAGTGAGAAAAAAAAATCATATAATACAACAACTTCATTATCTATAGGCATGACTACAACTTCTAAGCAAGGAAGGAACAATCACTCAATCCACATTTCATCTGAACACATCTCTACAAACCATTCATACACTGAACACACACTAGGGAATAGAGAGCACATGCTCAGGGCGGTGGGCAACCCAAACTGTAGGGCAGGGGAGCAGTTTGGGGTTAGATACCTTACTCAGGGTCACTTCAGTTATTCCCTGTTGGATCAGGGGAATGAACTGGTGACCCTCAAGACATTCTGTGGTCCTCTCTTGCTGTTAGCTGTAGCTTAGTACCCAACGTGCCCTGATGTGTTTCGTTTTTATCACCGGAACAGAGCAATCACTTGTTGATGGTCGGAGAAAAAAGCAGGGGAAAAAGGTTCTCCTCCTGACAGTTCTCCAATAGCCAGGTAATTGATATTGATTTTTTTAGCGTATATGGGCCTGTCTCAATGCCTCTTAAACCCCACCATTCATTACATTACTATCTGACAAGCACATAACCATAGGTTGGAGTCTGTTTTTCAATAGACCTAATGGGTTATAGCATCTATCCATGCTTATTTAGGGCACTGCAGCTGGGTTTCTACCTTTAGGCCTCCACTTGTAAATTAAATTCCGTGCCATATGTTTGATCAGTGTTCCTGGATCAACATCCTGCAGTTCCACGGTCCTGTATATTTTAATGTTTTCTCAGCTCTCGCACACCTGAGTCAACAAATCAGATGATTAACAAACCTTTCCTCAGCTGAACTGAGTTTGTTGGTAAAAACCTGGCAGCAGTGTGTCAGATTTGGGTCTAATTTAGAAATATGACAAAATAAAGAAAATATTGGCTTGTAACTAAACATTATTCAGACTGTGAGTTTAAACAGTGAGAAAGGTCATTATTTTAAGATAAAATCAAACTTTGAACATTAAAAGTAAGATATGAAAAATATGTTCATCAAAAACATTTTGGGCATTAATGACTGGATTAAAGATTAAGGATTAATTCTGGTCATATTGACAGCTTTGATCTACACGGATCTACACAGATATTTATAACAGATTTTTAAACCTTGTGCATCCCTGTAGTTTATCTACAGCTGATAGGGGCTCAGTTTTCCAAAAGCAGTAGAGAGAGTGTTTATTGTGATATTTGCTTCACCATTTATTGCTTCAAATTCTGGGGGAAAAATCAGTTAAATTTGACATACAAACTAGGCGCTTTTAGGAATGTACATAGACATTAAAGTGACCATATGTTCTTTATTTCCCAGATATATTGTTTTTAGGGCGTAAAAATGGTGTAAATGGTCAGGATTTCACATTGATTACATTTTTTGATTCTAGAGTCACCACACATTGTGTGGATTTTTACAGGTTTAAGCACGTCTGTAAGCCCAGCTTTCTCACCATTATTGGTCTCATGTACAGTACAGGCCAAAAGTTTGGACACACCTTCTCATTCTCAGTTTTCTGTATTTTTATGACTATTTCCATTGTAGATTCTCACTGAAGGTATCAAAACCATGAATGAACACATTTGGAGTTTTGTACTTAACAAAAAAAGGTGAAATAACTGAAAACATGTTTTATATTCTAGTTTCTTCAAAATAGCCACCCTTTACTCTGATTACTGCTTTGCACACTCTTGGAATTCTCTCAATGAGCTTCAAGAGGTAGTCACCTGAAATGGTTTTCCAACAGTCTTGAAGGAGTTCCCAGAGGTGGCTCATTGAAAGAATGCCAAGAGTTTGCAAAGCAATAATCAGTGCAAATGGTGGCTATTTTGAAGAATAGAACAGAGTGAAGACAGAGATATTACAAATGACTGGTTACTGGTAGAAATATGAATGGGAGTTCTCTGTTTCTAGGTAATGTCCCATGCTCTGGCAAAAAGAGCTGATTGCTTTTTGTCTATAAGGATGTTGCAATAAATGGCTAAATGCAAATGTAAATAAATAATGCTGTATAATGCATTTGAGTATTTAATTTCTTGTTTGATGTATAAATAGTGGTTGGGGTGCAACAAATGTTCAGATATGGTTTTAAAATCCTTGTTTATCATCATGTTACTTTAAATCAAGATGAAACTCTGACTTTCCATTTATGGTGGGCTCATGAAAACAGTGATAAGGTCTGCTTTCACTGACTGGATGACTACACTGCAAGATCATGCAGTGGTGGTTTACTACACTGCAAAAACATGCTGTGGTGGTCTACTACACAGTCTACTACACTTAAAACTGTTTACATTTTGTTTTTCATTTATTCTCAATTCACACCAGATAGTTTGCTGTCTTCTCCTCAGTTCTGAGTGGCATGCTAACTGAAAAGACTGTACCTTCATTAGTTTTAAACCTTTGACACAATCACCTTGCACCTGATCAGCCCTTCACCAGGCAGTTTTTAGCCTTCTTGAGCCAGCTAAATGCTTTTAGCTATTTTAGCCTTGCTTTCTCTTGATAGTAGTTGCATTTATTCTCAAAAGGACTGTTACGGAAGACTGTGATGTAACAGTTTTGGGGGTTTGGAACTGGCCTGTATTACAGCTCTGTTTTGGTTCTGCTGGACATTCTTTTAAAGGAGGAACAACAAAGTTAAAGGTTCACGCTTTGTCACTTCCATGTACTGAACACTCTCTATTAAAATACACCAAGATATGTTCAATTCTAGAGAAATTTAAAACAATATTTCATTTATTAAAGGCTTTTGAATGAAATGTGACAACATTATTCAGAAGAGTGAGAGAAGAGCACATTACATTAAAGTGAGGATTTATAAAGCATCTACAGCAGGCTATCAAAATAGTCTGAAACTGGAAATGAGCTGATAATGATTCATAGTGAGTTCTGGGTGTGTTTCCTGAGCCTGCACTTGCTTTGGTCTGCATCTGAAGGATGGTAGATCCTCTGATAGTGGGAGTGATAAGAAATGATTGACAGTAAGCATCTGGGCCCTCACTCCACCTCGCACAACAGACTAAGTATGTGTATGTGTGTGTTTTTCCTTCTGGTTATATTAAAATAACAGCACAGAGACACATTTGCAGGCCAAGGCTGGAATGACATTTTGCCATGCCTGACCCTTGTCTCCAGGGGTCCTGCTGGTATTATGGGTTTCCATGGCGATAGGGAGAGTTATAATAAAAAGGCGAGGCTCATGGCAGTGATGGAGGGAGGGGCAACTTTAGAGTGAGAAACAGAAGTACTGTACACTGATGCTTCTTTGTAAAACAATCAATGAATGCCACCCTGACTTTTAGAAAGAGGGTGGTTTCATTGTAGAGATTTTTTTGTTTTTTTGTTCCACATGTTCCAAATATTCATGTTAGAAACATTTTACTACAAAAAAGCAAAAGGTATTAAATATATTATTTATTGCATTGCCAAAAATAATCTTACTGAGTAGTGGTAAAAACACATGACACAGGATTTCTTTCCCTGAAAAAGTGAAAACTGTCATTGGTCATGTTTTCATAGTGACATGTTTTCAGTTTCACCATCTTTTTTAGTCAATAAGGATATAAGTGTATAGAATAAAATACCAAAATAACTTTTATGTTCACATGTTACATAAACACATGGTAAAAATACTCTAATTACAAAATAAATATCTTACGTATTAATATAATGCACCAAAATCTTAATGATTTCCATTGCTATTAATGTTTTAAACATTAAGATTCTGGCCTCATCCCCAAACATATCTATTTTTTTGAACAGTATATTACCATCCCCAACACTACTATCATTACTGTCAACATGTAAAATTTGTTTATTACATAACCATGGAAACAGAAACTGACAAGGGAGCATGCCACTTATGAGAGAAGAGTAACATTTTGATGTCTGGATAAATGAATAATTAATTATGTATTTTACTGATAATGAAATACGTTTATTCAGTGTCATTACTACTTATGTCATTATAACAAAATCTAAAAAAATAAATACATTTCAGATTATTTATATGTATTTAAAGTACATCTTATACTTACTGTTGAGCAGTGTTATATCTATAACACAGGGATTTTTTCTCCTGAAAAGTGCCATTAGTGCAACTTATCATTACCCTCATAAAACTGTGTTGTGATGAGAATGACACCGTCTGATGGTAATGACAGGTTTTAAGTTTCATGATCATGATCATTTTAACTGCTATATTTAAATTAACTTTAAGGTAAATTATATTTAAGTTAACTGCAAACTAATCTTCTTAAATCTAACTTTAGTACTGCTTCTAAGTCAGCATGACCATAAGACATCAATAGAGCTCTAGAGAATATAGGAAAAAGTAAGTGCACCCATAGGAACAACTTGAATTTCTGCACTATGATACTCGATTAATAAATAAGTTAATTCTTATTTTTCTCATCATTCTTGGTGATCATAAAATCTTTATTGTAAAGTATGTAAACACTGTCTTGGCATAATTAAAATAAAATTATATAGAGGTATAGAAAAATAGTCCCCAGTTGCAGAATAACCCTTATAGTCCTACATAAATATGGCAGAGGAGGGATTTTTATTGGAGTTTCCCTCTAAGGGAAAGTGCGTACTGACGTGACACTTTCCCCAAGCTAATTTTCTTAACACATTCTGTGCTGTTCAATAATTCAGCATGCTGATTTAGTATGTGAGCCCCCAACTCAGACCGCCCTGCAAGAGGCTCCTAATTCAATTCTTGTCTCGAAATAAATCCAACACTGTGCCGTAACAAAGACTAGGCCTTCAGATCATTTGTGTTGGGCTGTGTGCCTATGAGTGGTCTAGAATGTCAAGTCAATCCACATTGCTGTCTCTCTCTCTCACTCTCTCCCTCTCTCTCTCTCTCTCTCTCTCTCTCTCTCTCACACACACACATGCCCCCCTCTCTGTATGAGCAAGGTATGGTATCAAAACAGACACTGGTATTAACTGATTCATTATCATTTCAGGACACACCTAGATATCCTTGAATTAACAGTGCAGCAGTTCGCAGGCCAGTAAAGGTGATGATCTCAATTAAGCCATCTCATTTAGACTGCATCTCATCACAGCTGTAGCAGAGACGGGCAGGGTGTTTGTAATTGAAGCATGGAGGGGGTGGGGGGACGGGGACGAGAGGGCCTCAGTTCCAGTCAAGTGCCTGAAAATGTGCCTCATTTTAATACAGTACATGTCCAAATGTTTGTGGACACCCCTCCTAATGAATGCATTCAGAAACTTTAAAATGACACAGATCTGAAAATGTACACAGCTTGTTTAGTCCCTGGCAATAGAAGAGGACGCTCTGGAGCAGATGAACATGAACCTATTGGCACCATGCCTTATGCCAGACGCAGGCTAGAGGACTATAAAATCCCCAGCCATGAAGTCCCCACAGCCCTGAAGTCCCCAAAGTCCCCACAGTTTTGCGCAGAGCAGATGAAGAGAAGTAGAAGTACTCGTGGGGTTTAAAAGATTTATTGAAAAACACGAAAATGGGAAACAAAACAAACGCAGAACACACCTGCTGACATTCAAACCAAAGTCTGACTGGAACAAAGAACTTAAATACATGGAAAGAATGGGACACACCTGGGACTGAATGATGAATGGGCAGGGTTACAAATGAGAAACAGGTGGGAATGGGCAGAGCAAGGGCGGAGACAAGACCAAAACAAAACACATGCAACACCAGGGCATTTAAGCCAAGAGGGGACTTAAGACAGGACAGGACAGCAGAAACGTGAGACATGACAGGGGACTGGACTGTGACAGGACTGAGTAATGGAATTGGGAGGAACTCATTGACAGGGAAGGATAGAAAAATTGTGACTGGGACCAGAACAAAACCAAAACCAGGTACAGGGACTGGGATATGAACGGACATAGGCAACGTAACAGGAACAGACATGGGTACAAAAACAAAAACTGACTGAGACATGGCTGAAGACATGGGCAAAGACATGGACGTAGGCATAGACATATTTTGGGACATGGGCACGGACTGAGACATGAGACTGAGGTTGCATTGGAGACAGATCAAACTGTCTATCAGTTGACAATGCCGCAGTGGGCGGCGAATCTGATGCTGGGCCAGATGTGGTAGATGACAATGCCAACGAAACAGGAACAGATGCAGCAGACACCACGGGTACTGTCTTAGACTTTAGGGCATGTGTAGCTAGCACTGCCATAGATGCTGGGGCATGGGTGTTGGGCTTGAAGATCATGCGTATTTAGTACATGAAGCTCTGCCTCCATTGCTTTTTCTGGCCATAGATTTCGAAGGCTTCCTCATTCCTGTTCAGATCCTCCCTCCACACTGGATCCACACTGAAGGGCAAATAGTGGAGAGCTAGTTGGGTCCCTTCTAATCCAAAGAAACCTGCTACATCCATATTTGGTGAGTCCATATTTTTGTCATGTGCACACAGAGCGGATGAAGACAAAATATACTTAAAGTATTTATTAAAAACCACACACATATAAAACAAAACAAATGCAGAGCACACACGCTGACATTCAAACACTGTTCAAAACAGAACAGTGACGACGTGAAGGGAATGACAGGGGAGCCAACGAGGACAGATATATGACAGAAGGGAATGCGCTGGGCAGTGCACACTTGCATATGGTTGGATTTAAAAATGTGTAATATCTTTTCAAAATATCTAGTCAATTATAGTCCAAAAGCTAATGTGCAACAGAATTCGGCTAAACTTATCTTATGTCTCTCTCTCTCTCTTTCTCTGTTCAGTGCAGGTATCCTTCTAGGAATAAGAAGCAACGTGTGCTGCCCGAAATCCGCCCAGGGACCAAGATGGATTACCGTTGCTGCGCTGGACAATTCTCACTTTGAAAAATGATATCTCCACCCACCCCACCCCCCCACCCACATACACACCTTTCCACCCCATCCCTTATGATAAAACTAATCCTACTGAGTCCAACACAGCACATGGAACACATTGACCTAATCTGGGCAAACATCTTAACTTGCCCTGAGAAACACGTTTATTCTATTCAGCTGCAGATATTTCTACCCTGTGATGGGCGTGCAACCAGTCAAGGGGGTATTTTTGAAGCAGAAAAAAAATAAGAATTTACTCCAGGCACCAGATCTCCAGAAGTCCATTGAAGAAGGTTATTCAGGGTGACCAGGGTGACTTTTGTAAGTCGCTCTGGATAAGGGCATCTGCTAAATGCCATAAATGTGACCTCAATTCAGACTTAAAAATGAAATAATGAACAAAAATTATATAAATTAAACCCAAACTAGGAGAAGGTGATAAATAAACATAAATATTTTAAAAATAAATATGTAAATTTTTTAAACCAAATAAAATGACTATCTATCTATCTATCTATCTATCTATCTATCTATCTATCTATCTATCTATCTATCTATCTAGCTAGCTATCTAGCTATCTATCTATCAATAATAAAGACTAAATAATAGTAACAAAATGAATAAAAGTAACTGTAAGAAAGCATAAAAAGTATCCCACAAAAAATAAGATAATTAAAACATTTAAATCAAGTAAATCAGTGACAAGTCTTGTGGAGGTGAAGTTTCCAAAACCCCAGTTTCCAAACCCTCATTTAATAAATGTTGTCCTCCAGCCCCCACCTTCAATTAATGTTGAGTATCAATCGTGTTAGTCTGTAAACATAACATTAGTGAGGGTCGATGCTCTGTCTACCATCATGATTGACCAATCGACTGCTTTGAGAAATCCATACATATGGATCTTCTGTGGCACAGCCCGTCTACTCGCCATATCAAATTATGCCCCGTTGGTTAAAGAGTCGTTTGGTGCAACATTAGCAATAATGCAACTACAGGCAAGCAGAGTGAACCGCTTCCATTTTTAAGTGTCTATTTTGAAAGTGAAAGTGTGGAATCAGCAATTAGTAATAATAAGTATAATCTCACCTGATAACCACAACTAATGAAAAACACAGTACTCATAATTACAATATTCTGATCAGCTTAATACTGGGTTAATACTTCGTTGCCCCAACAAATCTGACAATTGAAGGCATGTACTTCACACGATCTCTAGAATCCTGTGGTATCCGGCACAAAGACTAACATTACCAGAAGATTAAGTCCTGTAAAAAAATTAGGACCTTTATACCTTGCATAAGAACGTGAGCCTCAGATGCCCATGATAACCTTTTTGTGGGTTCACCGGTTGTTCTTCAGGACACCAGGAACACATCAGAAGACCTGCCTGAAGTTTTGGAGATGTCCTGATCCAGTTTGCTTCTTGTCAAAGTGTCTCAGATGCTTACAGCCATCCATTGTTCCTGTTTCAACACATCCTCTTCAAGAACTGGCTGTTCGCTTGCATCCTAATATATCTCCCCTTGTTAAGGGGCCATGAAGATGAAGATGACCAATGTTCTTAAAGTTACTTGTCAAAGGTGCCAATGTTATGTGTAATCAGGGTATATAGGATAGCGTTATACTGAGCAGATCACAGACAGTCATACCAGATTCCTGAGGAAGCTGGAGGCCAAAAACCCTCAAGTGACTGCAAAAGACTTAGAGTAGGATTTGATGGCAGCAGGCACTGAAGTTTCAGTTTGCACAGTAAAGGCCATACTTAACAATGCACTGCTGTTGACCCAAAAACACAAGAAAAGTCAGCTCCAACCTGCTTGAAACTATATAAATAAGGCATAAAAGTTTTGAGATTTGAGACATTGAGACATTTTCAGTGGAGTGATTAAACAGAACTGGACCTTTTCTGGCCTATAAATCAGTGGTATGTCTGGAGGAGGAACAATGAAGCAGTGAAGCATATTCTGAAAAAAAAAAAAACACCCTGCCTACAGGGAAGCATAATGGTGCTTCAGTGATACTCTGGGGCTGCTTTGCTTCTGCTGGTAATGGAATCTGAAATGTGTGAAGATCAAGATGGATTCAATCCTGTATCAGGAATTCCTAGAGAAAAAACACAACTTCTTCTGTAAAGAAGGTGAAGCTGTAGCTGGGGCTTTTCCAACACAATGATACCAAGCATACATCAAAGTCCACCAAGGCTTGGTTTCAGAAAAAGTTACTGAAGATTCTGGAGTGACTGACCCCCCCAAAAATCCATTATATTAGTGAACCGGAGGCCATTGTCTATGAGGAGTGAGTTAAGATTCCTCAGAAACCTGGCAGAAGCTGGCACCTGGCTATGCATCATGTTTGCAGCAGGTCACAGCAGCAGAAGGATGTGCTACTAAGTAGTCAAGATGGTTGTCCTGAAGGGGTTGAGTAATTCTGAGACTGCAGTTATCATTAAGGGAATCAATGTGTTACATTAATTACGCTTAGCTATTTAGATTGTTCTTGTTTGACGTGTTTTATTTCAAAACACATGAACATATTTATTTATTTTTGTAATGATAAACCAAATTTGCAGTGAGGATTGAATAATTTGTAACTGCAACTTTAACTGGGATTCACAATATTGCAATAGCAGCAGGGAGAGTAGGGTGAGATGAGAGATGTATCTGGGTATCTGTACATATGTTTGACGTGTAACCCTTCAATTAGTTTGCATTTTCACATCATCCATCTGAATGGGAAACAAATGTGATCTCAGTGGTGAACAACAGTCTAGAGAATTTCAGTATAACTATCTGTAGAGTTACTCAGAACAGCTGAATAAATAAACAACAATAAATAATCTCTGGTTGTTTTCTATTGTTTTCTATTCCTTTTTCTTCTTTTTTAAAGAAATCTAATTCAGGACATGCATGTCTATTTCTTATTCCTTTGCTAGTATCTTCAGGTTGCAGAACTATGCAAAATATGGGATTTAATTATTAATAATTGTATTTAGAATGATTAATTTAGTCCACCAACATATGATTAATTTAGATAATACATAGTTATTAGGTGAAATAGTTGTATGTGTTAGTTTTATTCATGTCTCATGTTCTCTTGGATATAGATTGACAAGCCTTACCCCACTCTCTTCTACTACTCAACTGATCATGGTAGATCATCCAATCCATGGTCAGTGCAGCAAAGCAGTAGCACTATTGTACAAGGATTTGCTACAACATTTTTGGAGCAACATTAGGAATAACCCAGCTACAGGCCAGTGGAGTGAACAGCTCCCCTTTTTTAACTGTTTTGAAAGTGAAAGGGTGGAATGATAGAAGTGGGCTGCATTAAAAGCAGAAGGTGGGAGTTAGTAAGGGAACTGCAAGCTTCAGGGCATGTTTCAATCCTCTGCTGGATAGAGTGTGCTCCCCTTCACATGACATTCGCAAGATTAAACATTCTGAATTTCCCAAGTGAGGAAACGGAGGGCGAAATGAAAAGCGAAGAACACAAGCCAGCCACGTAAACAATCGGGGGCCGGGTGCTTCCCCTCAAGGTGATAGAAGGAAAGGAAGTTTGCATAGTGGTGAATATGTGCATCCCTCAATTTTTCCCAGTGTGTTCTCATCCGAAGACATGCTTTCCTGCAACTACAGTGAGTGATTGGGCCTCCCAGCCACCAACAGATGTTCAATTACAAGCTGATTGAGGACATTAGAGAATTTGATGGGGAGAAAAAATGAGACGTGACATTTAAAACATGCTAAAAAAACATTTCCCTTCTAATAAGTGCAAAAGCTTGTTGCTTAAGTATCAGATGCCGCTCTCGCTCTGCGACAGCATTATTAAACACAACTTGGTATTAAACCACCTGTTTCCACAGCAGCCCAATATTTGATTAGTGTATTTTGAGCTAAATTATTCTGTATTTGAATGACGTCGTGTTACTCCAGGGGATGAAAAAACAGAGCGGCGTTTTAAGTGCAGCATGGAAAATCAAATTAAAGTCCAGTTCCGATATAACAAGATAACAGAGAATGGACAGGGCGTAATTAGATAAGTAAATGGATCTCGGCCATCGAACGTGTCCTCTGAATCCGTAGTGACAGCGGCGCTGCTTGCCTGTGCATCCCTCCTTCCACCCTCAGTGCTTTGAATTGACGTTCTGTGAGCCTTGATTCACCTGGAACGAAGCCTTGGTGGCAGATGTGCTTTTAAATGGAAATCATCCTGACAGCAATCACTTCATGTCCTAGAGTGTACAGTCGTCAAAGCTCTCTCTCTCTCTCTCTCTCTCTCTCTCTCTTTCCTGCTTTCTGCAGTGGGATGTGGACCTACTACAGGTACACAGTATCTGAAAGAGCCTTACCTCAGCATTACCTTCTCAACATATTCCCTCAGCAACCATCAACCTTCCTTACAGCTAATGTTTATTTATTTAATGAATTAATCTGAGGAATGCTAATTGAGTAATCAACTAAGCAAATTATTGCACATTCAGTTGACTCTCATTTGGCCCCATCTCAGCATCATCATTTCAAATTTCAACTGTGGTACATTTTTATTTTAATGCAAAAAACTAGGATTGGAAGGACTCATTGACTAAGTCGATTAAAATCGATGAACAAGATAGTTAGCAACTAATTTAATAATTGATTACTTAGTGATGTCATCATTGTTTTTCGTGCTATATGGGAATGGAGCATGCAAATGAATCTGCAACACAACCACACATATGCAGTGCCATTACTCTTATATTAATGTGGGGTCTCAGAGTCTCAAATGGACATATGGTGAGTGTAAAAATGCAAAATCTTCAGTCAGCCCAGAGACAGTATAAATGAGGAGACTGGTTGAAATATGAATGGAATTTCCTGTGATCAATGATCAATATGGTATTTTTGCATGAATTCTACTTCTCAGCAGTGGGTAGACAAGCTGTGTGTGTGCATTTTCATATTTATATGTAAATGCACACACACATATGTATTTCCATAGCAATGGGTGGAACCGAAGGTGTGTCCACAAACATTTGGACATTGTATATGGTCAGACTAGACTGCTGAATTTAGATCATTGTAATTTAATTTTTGTGATAATTCTGCAGATCACATATTTTGCCTAAATGTACACTTGAATGCATTCATTAGAAGGGGTGTCCAAAATATTAGGACACATGGTGAAGTTATGTTTTTACATCTAGCTGAAGTGGCTATGGTAATATCATTGTATATCTATGCGTGCAGAACAGTGGTCAGTCAGCTGGCCCTACCGTGTGATTACAGTGGCTTTTATAACACATGGTTCACACACCACTGCTCCAAGATCAAAAGGAAGCGCTGCCCTTAACTCTATCTGTAATACATTATGATTAACCTTTCATCTTCTTTAAAAGACAGCAGGTCCGTTGTCTGGGAGAAGCAAGCCAGACAGATGCGTAATGAAAGTCAACTCACGATTAGGCCTTGCTTTTCAAACCAGGCTTCTACGCGGAACCCTTCTGTCCCTCACATCCGACGCCAATTAATTTCCAACATGGAGGAATGGCTCTAAAGCCACACTTAGGTGGAGGATATCACCTGTTTGTATTTGAACACAGTGGCGTCAGTCCTCTAGACTGGCTTGTTGTAGATGTGTCTGATTCCTGTTCAGATGAAATGAAAGTCTCTTATCAGTGGATGACTACTGCTGTACTCTGCACATTTACAGGACGAGCCATGGAAAAACATGGTGCTTCCACTGCTCCTGCACTTTCTCCTAAGGCACTGGACATATCGTCTAGGGAGAATAGCAACTAACCTCTGTAATGAAGTCCTCAGAGATGCAGAACGGTAGAGTCATTGCTTGTGACAAACCTTTTCAGTAATTTGATTCAAAAGCTGCATCAACACATTTGTGGAAAAAAAACAGAGTTCAAGGATTGTTTTATAGCCATTTTAAGCCATATCAGAAATTTGAGCAATAAATATCAATCCAAGCATATTTGAATGGATTGGGTATCTGCAGCATTAAAGCAGAAAAACAGAGTACAAGAAATATTGGTGGTAGAGAAACATTACAGAATTTTACACTAATATGACTCACAGTGTTCCACAATTCTAGAGAGAAGTTTCATAGTGCAGTATCAGCATTCCAACCTGGAGAGGGAATGACTTAGACAGTGACTGTCTGTGTTTTTCAGTCAAAAAACCCCTACATCCATTTGGGCAATCACATAATGAGAAATCTAATAATTTCTCTACTTTTCAAACAGACAACAATCTCACAGAATCTCTCAGCAGTTGGTGCAACTGAAAGTAGCTGAAAGCGTTGATTAAAAGGAATGTCCACAAACATTTGGACATATAGTGTATGTGTCCTGAATTGTATGGCGGTATAATCAATGTCATTTCAAACAGGATAGGACTGATATTGGCCAATACTCAACAGCATTCAGATCAGATTAGCACAGAATTACTTGATCCAGACATTACAAATAAAATCTCTCTCTCTCTCTCAAAGCTCTCTCTCTCTCTCTCTCTCTCATCTCAAATGAATAAAATGTGTGAATGCTGAAATATATATGCTCAAAACAATGATCTTTAAAAGTGCTTCACCTGTGAGATGAAGACATCAGTATTGTGTGCTCTGTAAATAAATTGGAGTAAAATGGATGAAATTCATTTCACTGTAAAAAAGTGTTCATGTTGCTTTGAATAGAGAATCAAATGTAATTGAATGTCACAGAAAATGTTTTTGCACAGAAAATTACTAGCTCAGATTTTGTTTGTGGTGGTGAACAGAGCAAGACATCACCATTACTACAACATAAATATACCTGTTTTATTTACTATTCAAATGCACCAGTGAATCTACACATACATATGCTCTACACCCACACATGCATAGGAGTTTTATATGGAATGTTGATGATAGTAGAAAAAATGTCCAAATTCACCTCAGTCATCATGCAGTGTACTCACAATCATGTGGAACAGTAATTTATTCTGAGTGCGCTTTAGGAGTATACAATATGTATAGTATACTATGTATACTAAGTACTTCCAATAAAATACGACTCTCTTTTCAGCAGATAAACAAAAATGAATATCAGGCATTGAGCTGTGAAGCATTAGAACTGCGTTCTCTGGAAATATCATTGATTTCAGATGGAAAAAGCGAATGACCAGGTGTCCCAGTACTTTTGTCCATAAAATGTATATAAACAAACAGTGATCAAACTTAATCAAACAGTGATTTTTGGTAAAAAGAGACTTAAAGTGACAGGGCAGATGAAACATGAGCATCAAAGTGAATCAGAGACAAAAAAAATCAGACCTGCTTCCTCAACCAGCACGTGTCAAAGCTCTGCTGTCATTCAGTGACCACTGCTGTCACCCACAATCACTCCTGACAAAACCGTGGTGAAAATACAGAAACATCAGCACCAAAACGTCAACAGGTCTCTAATCCTGTCTTGACCACAAAACAAATGATTGGGTGACCACTGTTTTTTTCTCTTATCAGGCACATTATTTATTTATATATTTATTTTTCTGTAGTCCGGGGCCTTTTACAGCTAGCATCACCCATTTGCAGGGCCAGAGAATCATGCAATGGTCAGGAGGTCACATTTAACATGACCTGGACAACTTATCAAACCAGTTAAAATTGTTTAGTAAACACTATAAAATTTATTTGTAATTCATGGCAAAATGAATAATAGAATATATCTATGCTAAGTCAAATACATTTATCTTATATGTCACGACCCCAACCCCCCCCCCACCCAATTTCTATTAAATAATTCCTATAATAATTTAAAAAAAATTCCCATTCCACTATGTAACATATATTTTAATCACAGAATTACCCACAGTTGTTGCATAGACCTGGAGATTTTCTGTGTCAGATGATTCAGCCTAAAAGCAGTGTTCCATGTGACCAAAGTCCTTATAGCGAAATCTTCAGTAAGCAATCATCTTGTGGAAATCAGAGAGGGAATGACAGAGATGCTGTTCTCACTATCTGTCAGCGGAGCATCAACATGACTCTGAAGCTGATTTTTGGTAAAATTGCCACATAATCTAAAGCACTCAAACTGCACTGGTCTCCACATTCTGGCTGTGCAGATGGATGCGTTTTAGATCAACTCAGCGTCAGCACCAGAACATCAATGTGTTCCTAATTCTGTCCTCACTGATTGGACAACTTTTTTTTTTAATCATCAGGCTTATTATTATTTATTTTTGCGCCAGTGAGCGGCATGTCGGGTTTAAGCACTTCTCAGCGACCGCTGGCTTTGTCAGAGATGCTCTCTGCCATCTCAGCTGCTTCCTTCAGCTGATGTCATCTAAAGCCTTCGTCCCAGCAGGACCTGTCTAGCAGGAGGAAAGACAGGCACAAATGCCTCTCGCTCGCCCTTCCTCTTCTGAAGCAGAAAAAAAGAAAAAAGAAAAAAAAAAAACAGAAAAGGGAGGGGGTAGGGCTGCTTGTGGTACTGCTATGAAGATGGATTACCCTGCCGGTGACACCGACTCCCCTCCTTCCAGCTCTGGCGAGGAGAGCTCGTGCAATTAAGGCAATTAATCTTCCACAAAAGGAGTTCACACACGCACCCCTCCCCCAGCTTTGATCAGCTTTAGCTCTCAGACAGGTGTGTACACTTCACTCACGCGTACTGATCTGCATAAAAAGAGTACGACTGATTATTTATTAGTCTCTAGTGTCACATGTAGTTAATGAGAGTGGTGGCTTCTAATCGTGGCGTTAGCAAGGCTGACGGAGCGTGATGTCAAGTTCAAAAGGTAAGCAGGGTAAGTGACAGCACCTGCAGTCAAATCTAAAGCTTCTTTCACACTTAAAGCCCAAGACATTATCAGAAAACTTTTTATAGTTTTTATTTGATACATGTTTTATGCAGGATCAGATGAGTTTAATGGGACTTTGGCACCTCTCCAACATCAGTGTGACATTTAATTTCCTTTAATCTTTATTAAACATACTAGGCAGCAAGTGAAGAGTCCATTCTTAAAGTTGATGTGCTGAAGCAGGAAAAGGAAGTAAAAGTGTAACAATCTGAGCCACTTTGACAAGAACCAAACTGTGATGTGCAAGATGAAGTCATCATCTTTAAAATGGCAGGTCTTGTGGAGTGTTCCTAGTATGCAGTGGTCAGTACCCACCAAAAGAGCTCTAAGGATGGACTACCTGCTAGCTGCAGTCATAAACCATACGTCTCCCATAGCAACCTGTAACCTGAGTCTGGAAGTGATGAGTGGCTCTCCAGTGTCAACAACACCATATTCTCCTGAAGCTGACATCACATTTAACTGTTTCACCAGCATTTCAAGGTATATATAAATGCTTCAAATTGGACGTTCAAAGTCCAAGCCCATTTGCATTTGGGTGCTACTCCCTGCCTGCCCCCTAGATCAGCCTTTCTTCCTGTGTAAACATTCACGCATACACGCAGAAATCCTCCTAACCTCTGTTTTTCCTCACTGTTTCTTTTCTAGTGACTTGTTCTGTTCCCAACTGTTCTATCTCTCTCTGTTACCCTGCTGCCTGCTGTGTTACTGTTCTGGATCCTCACATTGTCTTCCTCCTGTCACACTAGATATTGCATAGCTTTGTATATGATGTTTATGTTAAACCTTCATGGACATTTACAATAAAGCTGAGCTTGTGTGCTGTACTTACTTGCATTCTGATAACACGGCCTGTTCTCACATTGCTTCTCATTATCTCAATCTTTCTGACCATTTTCCTGTTCTTTTGTTTATTGTTTGTGCTATCCAGTGTCAACCAGAGAAGATGCATTCCTTTTGAGTCAGGTTCCTCTCAAGGTTTCTTCCTCTTCTCTCTCTCTCTCTCTCTCTCTCTCTCTCTCTCTCTCTCTCTCTCTCTCTCTCTCTCTCTCTCTCTCTCTCTCTCTCTCTCTCCTCTCTCTCTCTGTGTGTGTGTGTGTGTGTGTGGGTGTATGTGAGTGTATGTTTGTGCAAGGCCTCATCCACATGTGGAAAAAGTCAGCATTTTCCTGAAATATATTCCGTTCTGCTAAAATGTTGCCTGGCTGGCATCCAGCTATTGACAATGCAATCCAACATTCTGACGAGGCTTAATCCTCTACCATACAAGCCAGATCAGGCATTGCAACCTTGTAATCTGTGCAGTTTTCTTTTTAATTACCTGCATGTCAAACACCACCTATGTGGTCAGAGCTGAGCCATTTAAGCTTCAACAATTAGGCAAAATGTCAAAAGCAATGTATAAAATGAATTTGTCAGGTTTGATGAGAAAATCAGTTCTGTAAATATTCCATCACTGTGAAATGGCCTTTATCCTCATGACAGCCAGGTCAGAACAATGATTCACTGTTTTTCCTGAATTCAACATCTTCCAGCAGCCAGTGGCAGCAGTAATGTGGGAGGGTGTTTTAAGTTTGGGGCTGCAGAACTTTACAACGTACACGGTGAGGTCAAGCAAAATGATCTTCAATGATTTTCAATAATCCAGGTTAAACAGAATGCATGATAACATGCTATATACCAACATCATTGACTAAATTTGAGCTAAATTAAAACTAAATTGTATGACTATAATCCCAATTATAAATATGTCAGTAGAAAATATTTTAATCTGGTGGAATACTCCTGGAAAGCTTGATGTGAAGATCTGTTAAAGTCATAATGCTGAGTGTCCCTTATATCACCACTAGGGCTGATTGCTTCTCAGATCATTATACCAGAAGTTGGGACTGTATGTTGCTAAGTGTGGATCTCAGGTTCTTAGAGTTAAACTGATCTAAATGATGCACTTCTTAACCATTATTTACTGTTCACACCTCCAGAGTGGTTGGGTCTTTCTGCTCCACACAGTCGCAGTTCCTCCAGTTCTGAATGGGGTTCAAATCTGTTTATTGTGTTGTGTCACCCAACCTTCCTCCCTCCTCAGCTCACTGCACCACTCTATCATATTGTCTTGTTCTCAGGATCAGTCACTGTTTGAGGTTCTCCACCAACTCAGCTCAGTGTGTGACTCCTGAACATCTGAGAATATTCTTTGTAACTGATAAAACCGCCCACACTTTCTGTCTATAAACAGCACATTGAAGGCTGAATAATAAGCAGGTACACAGCAGAGTGAGATCAGAAAACGCTGCAGACTCATTTTACTGCTTGATTGATGTGTGTTTGTGTCAGGACCCGAACCTTTATACATACAGGCTCAGCTTTTCTAAAAGATGGAAATGTGTGGTGAAGAATCTGATTCAGGCTTTCTTGATTGTCAGGTGATGAGCTTGTGCGTGCTTTCAAGTTAAATTCATTTTACTCTGAAGTTTTCCACTACGCATTTGAATAAAGCCAACAATGAAGCATAACTACCTCATCCCCAACTCCACAACTCATCCCAAATTACTAGATGTTGCACCATCATCCCAGAGAACACATTTCCAGTGCTCCTGGCAATGCTGGGATTTATAACCTTTTAGCCCACAAGAAGCATTAAGCATATTTATCTGCTCCACAGTTTTATTCTATTGGCAGTATTTCTCTATAGGAAATAGACAAGCTATGTGTGTACATTTGCACCTCTGAGTCAGCATTGGGTCCAACTAAAAGTAGATAAATGAGTTCATTGAATTGAGTGTCCTGATAAACAGCCAAACAGTGTGGAATGAGTTGATTTAACTAATCGTAAGGCTGTTTGTTTAATAAAACACTCTGCTCATGATTATGTAATGATGACCCATGGCTGTTCCTCCAGAACTTTTAGTTCTACTTCCTTTCTCCAAGTTCCTTTGGGGTTCTGGTGAGAGGGCAGGTGGTTGTGGCATTGGGGAGCTGTCTAATGCTGCCTGTAACGTACTTTGATTTTAAAGCGAGAAAATCAGCCTGACGTGCTACTGTCATCATAGATTAAACCCTAATATGTGTTTTAGATTTGTTGGCAGAAAGCAGACATCCTAGAAACCAGCCGCAGACTGTGTTTTTACTACTATTTTCTGTAATTTCCACTGCTATTGCTCATAACAACTTCCAAACTTTAGCCATGTTATTTTAGTTCTGTGTACCTTTCACTGGCTACCTGTGGTTTATCAGATAAAATCATGGCTTGTATGAAGCCAAAATGGTCCCATCTCTGTGGACACACATAAGAGAAGCATCCAGACTTTTCTCTTTCCTGGTTTCAAGGTGATTGAACAAATCCCCTCTGAGTGTCTGAACAGCAGTCACTTGTGATCTTCAATCATCAATTGAAGGCCTTTCTCTCTTTAGTGCACTTAATTAAGCATATAATATCTACTAATGCTTTTATTGCCTTCCATCACTTACTGCACTCACTTGTTAAATACTACGGGTTTTCTGAGTAGTTTAGTAAATTACATTTTTTGGCAGTGTCTGAGCTCAAGGTATCTTGAATTCATGGTCTTTTGACACTAGCTTTGGAAATTCTGAATAAATCACTGAGCACTGTTTTCACTCTAGACCAGAGCATCTGCTAAACGCTGTACATGTATATATAATCATGTGTTCTCGATAAGACGTTGTACACAAAAGTGCAATGTCTATATATGTCGGTTCAATTATCAATGCGGTATAGTGTATGTGCACTGTTACCTCCTAATCATGTCTTGAGATGAGAACAATAAGAGATCAACCTTCGCTTGGAACAAAATGAAACTTCAGTTCAGTGATAATGCAGTGTGTGTGTGTGTGTGTGCCCTAAAGGAACAAAATAGTCCTATATTCATCACACACACACACACACACACACACACACACACACACACACACACACACACACACACACACACACACACACACAGAACAAAACAGAACAGCTGAGCCATCAGCAGCTTCCATACAAGCTTATGCACAGCCACTGTTTGGTAAAAACATAACCTTACCAACTTTGGATTAATAACGATTGGCGTGTTGTGCTCTCTCTCCTGTCTCTCTCTCTCTCTCTCTCTCTCTCTCTCCTCTCTGTCTCTCTCTCTCTCTCTCTCTCTCCTCTCTCTCTCTCTCTCTCTCTCTCACACACACACACACACACACACACACACACACACACACACACACACACACACACATACAAGAGGCTTCAGGTGTTGTTAGATGTAAACCGTTGACAGCCTGCTCTCCCCCCGTTGTGGCTGGCTACCTGCCACACTTTGGCTTACTGGGCACGTGTGTGCGTGATAGGAGCTGCACCCCTACTGAGCCTGAGAGCTGATTAACACTCTGTGAGCCTTCACTCTCACACACACACACACACACACACACACACACACACACACACAACACACACACACACACACACACACACACACACACACACAGAATAGTTAACACACCTCTTCCATCAGGGTCTCCACACACATACCATACACCTAATAGCTATACAGAGAAAAAAAAAGAAAAGAAAAAGAAAAGAAAGAAAGAAAAAAGAAAAGAACTGAATACTAGACACACTATGCATATTGCTCTGAATAATCTGAATTTTCTTATACACTCCTCTATACATCACCCTTAACACTGAACACGCTATAAATGTTGAACACACTAAACATTGAACCCTTTATACACTCTTAATACACTAAACACTGAACACACTGAACACTATACACACTGAACACTCTGGATGGTGTGGAGTGCGTCTCTGAATAAAAAGTGAGAAATGCAGTGGGGCTTTAGCTGCTGTGAATAATAATAAAAGAGTGATACAACATTAAATCAGAGAGAGGCTGTTTGTGAGCCAATGACAGCTTCACACCAGTGCTATTAGCTCAGACTCAGCGGTGCTCTTAGAGCTCCACACAGGAGACCGACTCTGAGCTGAAGGACCGAAGTACCTGCTGCTCTCTTGACCTCGTTCCTCAGGAGATTGTTTCTTTGAGGGGAGACATGCAGGCCTGCACTCAAGTCAGCACATCACCTCCTTCCAGCTTCACCAGTGTGTGGGCTTGCATAGCTGGTTCCCCTGAAGTCTGGGGCCCCCAGCTAAAACAAGGAAGAAGATCAGACACGGCAGAAGAGGGACAAATCCTACAAATTACACAGACACTTATACTGGAGGCGCTGGACATGTTAGCATTGTTCACTAATCATCAATATACTTGTCAGCCTGCTGCTTTTCCTGGGATTCTCTTTGTTTTACCCCTGTGTCCTCTTGTTTAAATCATTTCATTTAAATCCCATATAAACTCATAAAAATACTGGCAACAGACATAGTTGCTGGTACGATCCTATACCTAATCACTGGGAGGCATTTCAGAGCAAGCACATATTATGGACATATCTTTTCGCATCATTCCAGTAGTTTCGAAGCAGAAACAACACAAATGTATTTCAGCATTTTACATATCTATAAATATTTGTGGACACCCTTTAATGAATTGTTTAAAATCGCCAGCAAAGATGTGCAGCAAGCTGATACACACACAGTTGCCTAGTCATATGAAAACTGCTAAAAGGAACATAAGCCTGTTGGCATGCCCAATGTCAAGGGTATAGCATCGAGTTATAGAGCAGTGGAAATGTGTTCTCTGAAAAGCTCCACCCAGTACATATGATACTGGATGTTTTGGGGAGTTGGGGATGAGGATCCTGACCTCACTAACACTCATGACACTGAATGCAATTAAACCCTCACAGCAATGCTTCAAAATCTTGTAAAGCCTTCGCTCATTTTCACTCAGACAAAATCAGGACTCTTTTTAAATACTTTTGATTAAAAAAATGTAATGAGCAGGTGTAAAAATAATTTTGGTATCCTGTTGAATGTATATCGCGGTATAAGACTAAGAAATCTACAACAATACAGTTTGGGTGCGCAGAGATATCTTGAAACAGCCCCATCAAAAGTTCAACAGTACAGTAGGAATATTCCAACTTAGAGTAGCAGGCCAACAGATACACCATTCTCCCTTTACAGTCATTGGAGCATCAACATGATTCTGAAGCTGCTCTTCAAAAGAACCTAAACACAAATACATAATGTAGTACCCTATGATTTCTGCATTGACCATTTTTTTATGATGCCACATTTCCTCAAGAAAAAAAAAAAATGAAAATGAGGGAAAAAAACAACAGTACTGTGCAGTATGTAAGTATTATTATTGCACACTTATAGCTGAAGAATTGAATGAGAATGGGGTTGAACTAAATACACATAGTACCACATTCATTTTCTTTTGGTAAGAAAACAAAAGGAAAATGTCACGTCAGCACCATTTTTCCTCCTCATCTTCCCTACTCAAATGAATTTTTATTATGATGGTTCCTCAGCTCTGAGCATCTGTCTGCACTGTTTTTTAAAAAGCTCCTTGATTTACTGTTTGTGAGGAAGCGATCCATCAATTACGTTCCGCCCACTTTTCCTCTCACCTTAACCTCATCGATTTAGCTTTGGAATTTTTCAGTAGCGATAGTCGACAAAAACAGTAATCTGAAAAAAAAACAATGGGAGGCAGGTGGAGGAATGGATATAAGAAGATGAGTGGGTGTTGGGTCCATAAGCATCTGGGCTCATCCACCCTGCTAATTATGTTTTTCTAACAGGGATAACGCTGCATACTTACTTAACAATACATTAAATTAGGCGTCCTTTAATAGGTGAAATTCATGAGAGGAAAGAATGTCACCTTCCAGTAATGATGAGGGGCCATAAATATGACAATGACATAAACACAACACACACACACACACACACACACACACACACACACACACACACACACACACACACACACACACATACTAATGCAAACCTGTAGCACATTTGTTCATGCAGTACTTCCAGATGTAAAAAAAGCCAATAGTAGATGATATATACATTTTAAATATGACCTTTTATAAGAATTCATATTTAGGCTGTATAGACATTTCATGGATATGAAAATAAATTAGTTAAAATTTTATTGAGTATTTTATGTAACTGATTATCTGTGAGAGACCTTATCACCAAGATTCATTCTGAATTTTCTTTTTAATCATTGTGCAGAAGTTTGGAACTCACTTTTCATGTTAATATTTCTTTTGCTTACTATTTTGTATTAGACATGTTTTGTCCAGTATTTCAAAGTATTTCAACAAGAACTATACTATCCAGGAATTAAAAATATGCTATACATATAAAAATATTTGATCACTGTCAAATTGTGTTCAGGATTGAAAAATAAGACAGTACAAATATTTATAGCCTGTCACTATATTTTTTGGTCTAAAATGTCATCATTTAAGCTCCCACATTCTCATCGTTTCTGCTGTAACTAAGGGCATTAAAATGAGTTTATCCTGCTGTTTTTGAGTAACTGTTTCAATCGTCCTGGTAAACGCTTTCTTTTTTGGAGTACAGGTGTGAGGATTTGATTGTATTCCTTAACAGCATAGGATGATCACACTAACTTACTCTTAAATATATTAGTTTGAGTACTGTCACATTCAAAGAACAGTTCCACTGCTCCCTGACTGATATACCTCTCAAGCCCATCCCTTGCATTAGGCATGGTGCCAACACATTCATGTTTATCTGGTCCAGAGTCCTATTGTACTTGCAGTACTTCTTTACAGGGACTAGACAAGCTGTGTGTGCATGCACATCTGTGTCAGCAATGGGTGCAACTTAAAGTAGCTGAATGCATTCAATAAGAAAGTGCAAGCAAACATCTGGACATATAGTATGTCAATCTTTAATTCTATCATTTATTTATATATGTTATATTTTCTTGATAATTATTTGTAATCGTTTCTTGGTTCAAATATAATGATGAACTGAGTGTTGATATGTTTTATGTGTTGGTATTATCTGAATCGGCAAGCTCTAGCTGATTTAAATGAAATGGCCATTGACTTTGGTGCATTTGTTTTATGGAATGTTGCAGGATTACATAAAAAAATGAGCAGAGGGCAATTATTGACTTACCCGATCCTCCAGAAGCTCAGCGTTGATCCACACCTCCCCATACTTGTTCCCCCATGCATTGGGCATATTCCAGCGTGGGACAGCGTGACCTGATGGACAGGGGCTGTCCGCCACCTGCACCCTCTCTGTAGTACAAGACAAGTATCTCATTGAGTGCTACCAAGATTGCTCATCACATAGTGCTTGCAGCCTGCAAGTGTGAATTATCTCTGTAGCCAGGTTGTTGTGGCCATCCTTAAATCTGGACATTTGTTGTTAATGGGAGAAGGAAGAAGGGGGGTGTAGACAGAGGGTATGAAGGTGGAGGGCAGGCCGGTGGAGAAAACGACAGTAATAAATCTGTATGTTTATGATGTTAGGCTCAAACATACACTGTTTGTTTGCTAAAAGCAAAGCTGAAGTTCTCTGTTTCAATGAGAGAGAGAGAGAGGGAGAGGGGCGGAGGAGAGGTGGCCAGGCTTATATCTTTAAGCTGACAGTTTTATGACACCTCTAATATGCTGTGAACTGCGGGGCTATCTGAAGAACGTGTCCCCCCTATCAGTCCTGCCCACACGTGTCTGAGGATCGTCTGTCTCAGGAATAATTACAGATGAATAAATCACATTTCAGAGCCCAAATACACTAGCAACACACATTTCCTTACTCAATGTGGAGCAAATTTGGTAATCTGTAGTCATGCTTGTGAGAGTGACTGGTAAAAGTGCACAGAACAAGCACAGAGAACTGCTTTACAGCCTTGAAACTGAAACAAACTCTTTCCATCACCACTGTTTCATCATAACTGCATGGCACACATCATAGCTTAACTGTTTAGATCTGTTTTCAGTAATAATGAACTGGTTTGGTAAATCAGTGTTAATGATGTGAAATAGGTGAGTTGATGATTGGAGTGAATGCCTTCATGCTATTTCTAGATTCTGTTGAGGATGTAAGTAGGGATGTAACTACCCCGCCAGGAGTGAATTAATACAGCCAATGTGGGGACTAAATGTTAGCATATTAGTTTTCCACACACACACACACACACACACACACACACACACACACACACACACACACACATAAAAATGTAATGCATTTCATTTTGGAAAATAAATACTTGAAAACATTGAGAATAAAGAATAAAAGAAAAGATAAACCAAAATTAATGCAGAGATTACAGTTGCTCTATAACTGTTATTATCAAATTATAATATATAATAACCTAAAGAAGACAACAATAACCATTTAGCTCTGCTCATTTAAACTAAAATGTTTAGACTGGACTACTTTGAAATGAGGGCACAATAGCACAAGACAGAACAATAATCAGAACGCACAGTGTCTTTACTACTTAAGTCTTAAATAATAATAAAAGCTGACCCTGTTGAGATGAAGAAGAGTGGCTCTGTAAAGGGCTGATTAATAGTTGTTATTATTAGAACTTCAACCATAAGGAAACCTATAGAAATATAATAGATTTCTAAAATACAAATCTGGAACACTTTAGAACCCTTAAATCCTCTCTCTTTTATTGACTTTTCATTTCAGAAATGTATATATATAATCTCTTTTGTTGTACTGAGTGCCTTACTATCCCTTGCTATCCCTTTGCTACTGTAATAATGTCCACACATCTTCTCTCTCTCTCTCTCTAAGCTCTCTCTTTCTCTCTCTCTCTCTCTCTCTCTCCAGCTCTCTCTCTCTCTCTCTCTCTCTCTCTCTCTCTCTCTCTCTCTCTCTCTCTGTGTGTCTCTCTCTCCAATAGGATCGGGGGCAGGGGTTCTCAAAGTGGGCAGACTACTGCTCTTACCAAGACTTTAAATCAGTAATCTGGTGGGTTTGAGAGCTGTCTGTTTTAGCAGTGTTGGGGTGGGTCAGGGAAATGAGGCAGGGGAGAAGGAGGAGGGCACTGGGCAAACGAGGCTGCTGGCATGGAAGAGCACATGGCGGCGTACATCAGTCTAGCACAGCTTTGGATAGCACTATTAATTAAGCGTGACGGTCCACTTAAATCAGCAGTTTTGCATAGCAGAGGACCTCAGGGGGAACCATCTGCACGCCTTATGCTGAATTAAAGTGATCGGCAACATTGGCGCTTCTAGCAAGGGGTCACTTCAATGTGCGCTCAGGACAATGTGGCGGCTGCTTTTTACGACGCCTGTCCCGTGGCAATGTGGATGGGTTTGTGTTTTTATGGGGCTCCTGTGTGCTGATGCTTAACCCTTACAATACAACACTGCTGCATGAAAGTCAAACTACTGCAAGCAAAGCCAGAGACAAACTATTACTATATCTGTCACTTTTAAACCCACCCCATGCAGTCCAACAAGCCACCTTTACAAATAAAGTAAAATCTGAAAAATTATGAAAGTTCTTTCATTGTTGGACATATTGTTTTTTATTTTTATTGTAAAAAGATGCTTCAAATATTTGAGTTACAAATGAGAGCTGACAAAGAACTGGTTTTGGTTCCATAAAGAACCATTTTTACGGATTTGTGAATAGTAAACCACCCTGCTTTTCTCCAGTGGCATCACTCAAAAGAACCTTTTTCAAGCATCAAAGAAAACTAAATGAGCTATTTCTCATAAGTAGCTCATTGAAATATTGGTGTCAGAAGTGCAGAATAACACACTAATGTTTATAAATAGGAGAGGATATATTTTATTGCATTTTTATTTCATGAAAAGTAAGCATGCATAAAGTTGTTTTCTGTAGAAAAAAGACAATATGGTGCCAGAATATTCTAACAATAATCTAACAGTTATTTTTTATGTCATGAATATAAATTTAAATATAATATATGAATATAAAAATCAATACAAAATATGTTTACATTTACAATGTAAATGCTGTGCTTAAAATCAATGTGTATTATTTTTATCTCTTTTATTATCTACAGTGGGGAAAATAAATATTTGATACACTTCCAATTTTGCAGGTTTTCTCACCTACAAAGTACAGAGAGGTCTTTAAATTTTTTTGTAGGTAAATAGGAGATAGAAAAACAAAAGTTAATATTTGGTACAGAAACCTATGTTTGCAATTTTGGCCCACTCCTTCATAAAGATCTTCTGCAGATCTTTCAGCTTTTGAGGTTGTTGCTGGGCAACATTGAGTTTCAGCTTCCTCCAATGATTTTCTAGTTCAAGTGCTTCTTACAGAGCCACTCCTTAGTTACCCTGGCTGTGTATTTCGGGTCATTGTCATGCTGGAAGACCCAGCCTTCTTTAGTGCTCTTACTGAGTGAAGTTGTTAGGCAAAATCCCTTCAATATGGTCCATCCTCCCTTCAATATGGTGCAGCCATCCTGACCTCTTTGCAGGAAAGTACCCCAAAATATGATGCTTCATGGTTGAGATGATGTTCTTGGGGTTGTACTCATCCTTCTTCTTCCACCAAACATGGCGAGTGGAGTGGATAATAAAAAGTTATTGTTTGGTCTCATCTGACCACATGAACTTCTACCATGCTGCCTATGCTTCAACCAGATGACCCTTGCCTTTTAAATGGGCCTGGACATGTGCTGCCATGAGCATAAACTTGAGTGCCCAGCAGGATTAGTGTGTTACTACTGATAATCTTTGAGACTGTGGTCCCAGCTCTCTTCAGGTTATTGTCAAGGTCCTCCTGTGTAGTTCTGGGTTGATTCCTGACATTTTTCAGAATCATCCTTACCCCGCAAGATCTTGCATGCAGGTCCAGACCGAGAAAGATTGACAGTCATCTTGTGATTCCTCCATTTTTGCCTTCTCACCAAGCTGCTTACTTATTGTTCTGTAGTCAATCCCAACCTTGTACACGTCTACAATTTTGTCCCTGTTGTCCTTAGACAGCTCTTTGGACTTGGCCATAGTGGAGAGGTTGAGTGTGTAGACAGGTGTCTTGTTACAGGTAACAAGTTCAAACAGTGCAGAGTAATGAGTGCAGAGTAGGAGGCCTTCTTAAAGAAAAACTATTAGGTCTGTGAGAGACAGAATTCTTGCTGGTTGGTAGGTGATCAAATGGATTTATGGATTTTTTAAAATTTTGTCTGTCGTAGTTGTACCTACAATAAAAATGACAGACCTCTCCATTCTTTGTAGGAGGGAAAACCTGAAAACCTGAAAAAGTGGCAGTGTATCAAATACATATTTTCCCCACTGAATAGTTGAACTATATTATGTGTAACTGTGATGACCACCAGAGAAGCACAGATTAGGTATTATTTTGTTGGGGGTCCTTCGTAACACTGCAGTGACACTCACATGGTGGTGCTGTGTTAGTGTGTTAAGGTTTGTATGAGTGGATAAAACACAGCAGTGCTGCTGGAGCTTTTAAATACTGCATCCACTCATTGTCCAATTCTATCAAACACTCAAAGCTTAGTTGATCTTGTAAATGTAAAGTCAGAAACAGAAGCTCATGTGTTTCTGTACAGTTTGTGTTGGTAATTCTCTAATCCTTCATCCATGCTCACAGGACGCAGTTGGCTGGATATTTCTGGTTAGTGGACTGTTCTCCACACAGACACTGAGGGGTTTAAACACTTCAGCAGTGCTGTGTCTGATCCAGTCTTACAAGCGCAACACACACTAACTCACCACCACCGTGTCAGTGTCACTGCAGTGCTTAGAATGACCACCACCACAACAATACAAAATACATAATAGATTTGTGATGGATCTATGGGGTTCTGACCACCCTGAAAAACAGAGTGAAAGAAGGCTAACAAAGTATGCAGAGAGATAGAGAGAATACAGATGTAAAAATGTTCCTGTGTGGTAAGTAGATTTTGTTAAAATGTGTTTGAGTGCATATAGTACATACACTCTGTAACAAAATAGGCAAAGTTGGAATAAAAAACCCTGAACATTGGCTTGTGAATATGTATTCATCCCCTTTGCTATGAAGCCGCTAAATAGTTCTAGTACCACCAATTACCTTCAGAAGTCACTTGCTGAGTGAAATGAAGTCCACCTGTATGCAATCTGAGTGTCATAATGATCTGTCAGTATATACACACCTTTCCTGAAAAGCCCCAGAGGCTGCAACACCATTAAACAAGAGGCACCACTAACCAAACAACACCATGAATACTAAGGAAACAAGTCAGTCATTACAACTCAACCACCATCAAATCCAGGTTTATCAAATGGAAAGAACATGGTACCACAACAAACCTTCCAAGAGAGGGTCTCCCACCAAAACTCTCAGAGTGGGCAAGGAGGGCATTAATCAGAGAGGCAACAAAGAGATCAAAGGGAAACCTGAAGAAACTGCAGAGATCCTAAGCAGAGACTGTCCATGAATCTGTCCATGTGACCAAAATCGCCAGGGGATAAATGCTTTCACCAGGCACTATATACATACACATTGGTAAATGCTTAAGCACAGTTTGACTCTGGAAAAACAAGCAAAAATAAGTGACTTCTAGAATGTTGATGACGTTTGTCCCTTTATAGCCAGATCTGATTGGGGTTGAGTCAGTGTTTGCTAAATATCATCTAAGACATTATCTTGTACTTGAACAACTATTCCACAGGAATCCTCCAAAAAGAAAAAGTAGATCTCAGTTGGTCACCTTTAGCAGTGCAATGTTTCAATACACAAAAGAGAATGAGGAAAGGTCCACATTGATTAAGTATAATGAATGACTGTCGATGGTGTATGTCTGTACCTCTTACTTCTACAGCATCGGTAACCTTTAGTTATCAGATTGATTAAAGTGCTGATGTTGACAATGGCATTTGGAAATTGCTTGAAAATAGTTCTGCATTGATTAATACATTTATCCCTCTGAATATCAACAGCACGCTATGGCTTTATGATGCAAATGTAAGTCAAGGACCCAGGCCCAATCAGAAATTTAGCATTTTATCAGTGGAAACCTTAGTTGATAAAACATAGAATGTGTTTTGATTATTGTATGCAAGTTGTATATTTTAAAATACTGCAACATTTGCTTTGAATAAGTAACTAGCATTAAATAATGATTGACTGGTTCACAACAAGAGCCTGGTAAAAGTATATATCCCAAGTCCAATTCATCAATGTACTTGTAGTATACTTCATATATATATATATACTTTTAGTTTATATACAACCAATCTCGAGATCAGGTTAGTATTAAAGTATGCTTTTAGTGTAAGAGTAGAGAACTTTGATATACAGTATGATTAGTTTATATTTACATTTTATTTTGTAATGCAACTATGCTAATAGTGAACTTATAGATATGCTGTTTATTATACTTATTATACATGTATATCTCAGTTTTTTGTTTATGAAAGTTTACTAGTTTAATAATTTTATACTGCAACTTCAAGTTTCCTTTCAGACAATTTGACATAACACATGGTTTTTGTTTAATGTTTATGTTTGCACTATCAATTATATTACAAGGTATCTATTTAGGCATTATTTTTGATATTTGATTTTTTATATTTGTATTTGTATTTAACTGTTATAAATACTTCCTGCGAACTACACATAAACATATAAAAAACTACTGTAAAACAATAGAACATAACTCAATTTTCAATTTATAGCATATGTAAAATCTAAAAGAATGAAAGTAGATAAATTCAGTACAAGTATACATTTCTGTATCTGTACACATAATAATAAGTAAAACTGTAGTATGATAAGTGCAAAAAATAGTTGTTGGTTGTTTATGGTTTAAAAGAAGTTTACTAATAGAATACTCGAATGCCTTTTTTGGTAAGCTAAAAGTAATAATCTGTATTTCTGTTGACATTTCTGTGAATTACTGAAAAGTATTTCTGCATTTCTGCTATTGATGTGTGACTGATAGGGTTAGCTATAAATAGTTATGAATTATTGAAATTTCCAAGGTTTTACTGCATGGTCAATAACTGTTGTAGCCTATTTTATGATATTTGTCAATTTAAAGCAAAACATTAAGATATTTTAAAGTAGATATTATTTAGAAGCTATTTATGTAATAATTGTATTGTTGTTTATGTAGAGTTACCCACCAACAAACTCTGTAAGTCTAGACTTTATATCATTAATCTTCTCATAAGGTTTGGTCCAGATATTCTGAATAAGCTGAATCTGATTAGAAATTATATGTGTTTTGCTGTTGCCTAATGCCAAGTGCCAGGTGTGTGCTAGAGGGCACAGCACTGAGCTGTGGAGCAGTGGAACTGTGTTTTCTGAAATAATGGTTCTTCATCCTGTACTTTTGTCTTGAGCTGGGCAGTTGGGGAGGAGGTGAAGTGGTGGACATTCAACCTCCTAACTTCATTAATGCTCTTGTAACTGAATATAAATTATTACATGTATATTATTTATATGTAATAGAACAATATTTACATTTATTCAAATGTGAAAATCTGATATCTAATCTACTGTGATATGCATGAACACACTGTAGTTTAATGCTTGTAGTTCATTGTATGAAGAATGAAGAGCTATTTGAGATTCATCCAGAAACATGCATGTGCATGTCAACCTTTTCTTAAAGCTCAGGTTTCCTCATTCACACCACTCTGAAAACAGAGTGTTCAGAAATCTCCACCTTGGAGATATTTTTTTGAAGTTTTGAGTGATATTCTAAATATATCCACATTTGTTTGGACAGGGCCTTTGTGGGAATGCTACAACTGCTCCCTATCTTGAGACTGTGTGTGTGTTCACTGCTATAGATGGGTTAAATATAAATACTGAATTTTATTGTACTGCAGTGAGATGGCAATAAAAAGAGGACTTTCTTCTTCTTTGTTTTTAACCCAGTATTATTGAAGCATTATTAAAGGAGCTGAGCAGAAGAACTTCAGTCAGAAACAGAAAGTGTTTTGCTTTATTTCTTCTATTTTGACAAAGAACAAAAGAAATCCATGGACAGATTGTTAATTATGCAGTGCTGAGAGCCACACTGAAGTGTTAGTGGAGAGGCAGTAAAGAGTGAGTCAGTTGGAGGGAGTGCCTGTATCCTGTGCAAGGACTGTATACAAAAACAATGCAGTCCTACCTCATTCTTAAAGCAAATCCAGTCCTTAGATGGATCAATGCCCTCTGTTTTGTTTGCCAACATGTTGCGCAACCAAGCAAATTTCCATAAAGTGTGTTTATTTGTTTATTTATTACATTCGAGTGGCACTGAGGTCCCAGCGATCAATCTCTACTGAATAATGCAGTCTTATAATGGAGGGTGGGCTCAGTTTGAATTCTGGGAAAAGAAGTCTTTTGTGTAAATGCATCAATCTAATGAACAATAACTCATTCAATGAGTCAAAAAATAGGAGCTGAATATTACAAAGGGTTGTGTTACATATAAAGAGATAAAAGTGAATCACCATTTATTGTGTTCTAGTGAACTGCTGTAATAGAGAGGAAAAAAAACAAGAAGAGCATGTTTAGTAGACAGTAAAGGTTTATAAGCCCTCTCCCATTGGCCTGAAGGGAAAAGGGGATTAAATTTTGCTCTCAGAGTTCAGAGATTTAATGGAAGATTACTGTGCTGCTTTCGTCATTGTGTTCCAGAATCAGTATATCAGTGCTGGAGTTTGTTTGGGTTCAGCCATGTTTAAACAAACCTATCATTTCAAGATAGAGATCAAGTGAACATTAATGTGAGTTATGTGAATATCCTGCATAAGACTGGATAAATCTAACAAAGGGTAAAGATACACTGGTTTAACATACACATTTGTACTGATTTACCTAAACCACATTACCAATAACTCCATCCAAAAATGAAATGAAAATTAAATTCAATATTTTTTTTAAGATTTAAGCTTAAGGTCAAGATTGTCCATTATAGCCATTGCCTAGCAGTAAAGCAGGATTTTAGCCTCCTATTTTAACCCACGTTTAACCCATACACGTAACACAGAGAGGTGGGTCACTAGTACCTTAGCCATGAATGATGAGGGAGGAGAGAGTACAAGTCCTCCATTACCCACATTCCACTTCTTGATGGACCAGAGGTTTGCACCTTTAACTTTCTGATCCAAACCCCAGCTAACTTCAAGCCCACAGCTTTCCCTTAATTTATAATAGTGATGCTTATAGCTTGTGTTTTGAAGAGAGGAATCTTTGCAAGGGCTGCATTGAAAATATAGCAACTAAAATTATTCAACCAAAATGAAAAACAAACAAAAAACTGTCATTATTTGTCAGACTGTGGGAAGACGGAGAATAATTTATATTAAACAATGATGTTTATGATGACAAATCAAATCACAAACACAGCATTATATTTATTCAATGAAAAAATGATTGGTACAGTGCATCCCTACTATTTACACTTATAGTAGTGATACATCATCATTTTTATTATTTATTATTTAATGTTTGAGATGGCACTTTGTGGTAAAATCAGAACACAAGCCATAAATACAAATAATGGCAATTACATGCTAACTTTGTTCATCACAAACTCAGAAAGTATAAAATGTTAAAAAACATGTGTTACGTTCAACACCTTTTTCAGTAAAGGAGGGTTAAAATGTTAATGGCTTCTGACCTACCAGTGGTTCTCAATCCTGGTCCTGGAGTACCACTGCCCTGCTATTTTTTTTAGAGTGTTCCTGAACACCCAGTTTGACTCAGGATGACCCCGTCATTCATTGGATCAGGTGTGCTTGAGTTAGGGGAAACTCTCAGACAAGCAGGGAATTTGTATTCCAGCACCAGGATTGAGAACACAGAGATATATCATACAGTATTTTACCACGTGTCATGAGACAGTATATCTTGAGGTTTACAACCCAAACCTGGTTAATAATGCAGTAAAAGAACACAGAGCACAAACAGAGAATCCTTTAAGAGATCACAAACCTCTATAGGCTCCAGGTTTTCACCATTTTTCATCCACCTGTAGGAGGGTTTGGGTTTGCCTGTGGCTGTACACTCCCACACCAGAGAGTCATCGATGGCCTTCTGCATGTCCTGCGGCTTTTCAATCAGCTGTGGAGGAGCTGCAGAGCCGGATTAAAAACAAAGAGGAGGAACGAGATGTTAGTTTCAGACAGGGAAGTCTGCTCACCTCAGTCAAGCTCAACTCCAGTCCAGCTCCTATGACTCACAATGACACATAAAGAAAAAATAAACATAACGTCTGACCGCCGTCTGAGCGAGAAGGTGAATCGGACTAAGATGCGCTGATTATATCATCTGCCGTGACATGCATTGTGAGCAACGGTATGATGAGCAGTTGTTTTGCAAGATGTCCTCATTACACACGTCACAGAACCACAATACGAAAAACAACAACAACAACAACAGAAACAATGATACTAACAGCAGCTCTGTTTATGTTGTGTGTGCTGCTGTTCTGCATTGTGAAGGG
>CM067504.1:32559122-32751622 GCA_034509495.1 Acestrorhynchus altus | reverse complement strand
CACACACACACACACACACACACACACACACACACACACACACACACACACACACACACACACATGCACAGAAGATCAAGCAGACTAAGGTCGTCTCCTCATCCTTTTTAATCTGGATAAAACATTTGAGGCTTCATAGCTGGGAAGGTTTAATAATTTTGATGCACTGTTTAAATGTGACACTGTCGTCGCCCCATTGTCTTAAGCAGATTTCCTGACCGCTCATGTTTAGAGGGAGTGGAGTCCTACAGTCTTCTGCATCACGCCTTTCACTCTGAGTGAAAGTGACATATGTGGCTCTCCACTGTCAAATATTAATGTGACTTGTGTTAACTTACCATAGAAAGAGAGCTTTCCCTGCACTGAGTTCCTTCCCTTCGAGTTCTCGGCAATGCACTCGTAGGTCCCTGCGTCCTCGGGCTGGAAGTACGGAATCTCCAGGATGCCGCTGGCCTTCCTCATGTCCACCTTTCGAGCAAAGGGTACTCCGTCCACCCGCCGCCAGGTTATGGAAGGAGCTGGGCTGTTGTAGGAGTGATGTTAGAGACTTTACACTCTTAAAAATAAAGTTAACTTAAAGAGGTCATTGAAGGGTTACAGTTTAAGAGCCAGGTTTGGCCCCTAGAGAAGATTTTAATGGATAGATTAAAAACATAATGTAATGGTTCAATGTTCTGTATATCCAAGCCAAGACATATTTAAGAACATTCAATTGTAAGAGATTTATAGATTGTAGGCTAGAATACTGTGTTCATAAAGTGTTCATAATAGGCCCCGAGTGATCTGAGTTTGAATCCCAGCTCATGCGGCTTGCCATCAGCAGCCAGGGCCCAGAGGGAGAGTGAAATTGGCCTGCTCTCCCTTACTGGGTGGGTAGATGGCTCTTTCTCTCCCCACATCACATACTGGCACATAATGGCATCTGTCTGCCATTGCATCAGAACTGGGGATCAACAAGTGGCAGTTTGAAAAAAGAAGATATATCCATAGATAGGACGTGTGTATATATATATATATACACACACGTGTGTGTATATATATATACACACATATATATATATATATGTATATGTGTGTGTGTACACACACACATTTGCAAAAAACTATCAATACTCTTCCTCTCATACACTTACTTGCCCAAAGCAAAGCACTCCAATTTAACCGTCGATCCCTTTGCCACCTGGACCACCTCTGGAAACTGCACTTCAATCTTTGGCTCATATTCTCCCATAACACCTGAGGAGAGAAGCATTCAATTAATTAAAGCTCTGAAGGTTTAGTGCACACACTGAAATATGGGTGTGATGCTTTTATTGCTTCTGCAATGCTGAAACACACCACACTCTCAGTTCTGATATGAGCTGCTGATGTTTCTCATCCATTTCACGTTATGATGTTTCAAAGGTCAGTCTGTTTAAGGGGTCCAGAGAATGGTGGGCAGACGTAACGCTGGCTGTCTGACTGTGTAAGGCTTGTGTTATCTGCAGCAGCTGCTGTGCTGTGTGAGAGGCGGCTTAAAGAGATTCTTATCTCTTTATGTGTAACACAGCCTGCTCCTATCAATACCAGCAAATGGGGCAAACTCAGAAGAGCCAGGGATTCTGTTCTACCTGTGTTTGGCTGAAAACAAGATGATGTTTAAGTTATACATTAAAGTGTCAAGATGCAATCCAGGGTAGCTCAGATTACAATCTTCTCAGTGAGAATCTGATAAACAGAAAAAGAGGAAAACGGCATCAAAGGTTCATTCAAGTCAACAGCTGCGGAGTTGATCACTCTTCCTCATCCCTCTTCCATATTCAGCTCATCAGCAGAGAAACGTAGCTACAATACAGGATACACGATGGAATCAAAAATGTACTTGAGGTCCACATTTGACAGTAGAGCTTATTGTAGCTGTAACATGCATCAAACCTATATACTACACCCATCATCACCCAAAGGACATCCACTGATTGCAATGCATAAGTGCAATAGTGTCATGCCAGAGTGTAAGTGTGTTATAGCTGTAAGTATGTAAGGTCATTTTCATTGACAAGCCCTGCTTTTCTTGGTGGAGATCTCCTTTGGTCTTCATTATAACTTTTTGGTCTACATTACCTCTTATGAACACACTGCTTGTTTACTGCTGCTTTCAAGAGCTTGCCTTAAAGATACAGATACTATGTCATGACCAGTCGGATCATCAAACCTATCGCAAAGATTCATATGGTGGATTATCGCAGGACACTATTAGAAAACTTTACAACTCAATTCTAAGACGTCAGGCATGTTGCATTATACCTGACACCATACTGAGAGACACTACCACTGTATGTTTAGCTCAATAAATATTGCTCATATCAGTTGTGGCGGTGAGGTTATGGGTTAATGCCCTACAACATCGTTGCACACCTGTGGCCAATGGGGACAATAAGCCCCAGCTGATGCATAAATTGAGCTCCCTATTCTCATCCACAAGAGAAAACTGAGGACTGAGCAAAAGGCTTCAGGAGGACTGAGAGGATGACAGACACAAGCATGGGTAAAAACAGGGGCTTAAGCCACAAGGCATATGCAGGCAAGTGTCTTTAGCAGCCCTGTGGGGCAAAGTATTTAATTTTGTCGCTTTATGTTGGTGTTTTTGTGTGGATGTGTAAATAAAGCCCCTTTTGAGTCACTCTACTCTGGGTCTTGTGTGTGTCCATGTGCTTTTAGATGGGTCTTTGTGTCCACTCCCCCATTCCCCAGGTTATGGGTTCACACAATCAAAATGTTTCATTTATTGTTCCTTCTAACCTATCTTCCTTCTGAGTAGCACTGCAATGTGACACTTCCTTCTGGGTGCAAATATTGTATATTTTTTGCCGTTTTTCACATTTTGATAATAGTAATGATAATAGTGCAATACATTAATAGTGGTATTGTGACTATGTATATATTATAAAATAGATGTTGGTGTAGTGTAGTGAGTAAAACCACTGTCCTCCACACAACAGAGTAGAATTGAATTCTCAGCCTGGGAGCCCATCACATGACACCCATTAGAACTTTGGGGAAGAGAGTTAGATAAATAATGTAAAGTTACATTTTCAGGACAGAACATTAAATATACAATTTTCACATTAATACAAACTGTATTGCATGTATTAATAAACTTGACTATTAGTTGCCAACCCTGGTTCTGGAGAACACCCTGCCCTGAACAATTTGGAGGTTTCCAAACCTTCAGTCCAGAAAGGGCTCTTTGTGTATTGAATGAAGAAGGCAGTGGGTCCTCTAGAACCAGGCTTGGGAAAAAATATAAGTATAAATTATTTAACAATAGTGGTACTAACAATGCAGTGAGTATGAAAATCACACAACTATTTCTTATAAATAACCATGAAAAGACCCATTTTGCTGACAGTACTACGCACACTACTACTACTAGTACTGATTTAATTATAATTTATGACACTCCACCAGACAAATTTGATTCTGTTTGGATGTTCTGGAATTTGACCATTCTGTTTTATAACCCATGGCCTATCTGGTTAATCCTAGTTGTAAATCCATGGGTCTGGAAGCCTAGAATTACATCAGCACAGGACAAATGACCTTTCCATTTGTGGACCTTTGATAATGCCAGCCTACAGGCAACAAAACATGTGCTAGTAGGCCATGTTAAGATTTGCAAAGAAACTGCTCATTAACCTTTGGATATAATTTGTATTGCCTGAAAAAGTGGAAAAAACAAGGAAGCCTAGTTTGCTTTATCTAAGGCTTAGATTGGAGTCTTAGATTCAGCTCTGGTGTAGCTGTGAGTTTAGTACAAGAGAACAGTGAAGAATATAACTGTTACTCTGTCTGAATGTGAAAACAAGAAAAAGAAAATTAACAATATATTATCAGAATATAATCATAAATTTATTTAATAACGGTGTGGCTACATATTAATAATCTATGTTATAACAGTGTAACTATGTGTGTCATACTCAGTGCTACAGATGAATTACAGCAGTACAGCTTATGTAATAACACATGTACACATCAGATTTGACTGTTCAGCTACACAAATATGTCAATATCTGTCACAGGTAAAACAGTTTTTCATATAAATATAGTTACCCTAATTATTTTTTATATTATTTATAATATTATTATATTATAATTAGCTATATTATTACCCATATAAAATCACATACAAATAATATATGCTGTTAGTTACTGAGAGTGAAATATAATAATAATTGAATATAATATTTAATAATCATAATGCAATATAATATGCATTGTAAATTAAATATAATGTAATTGCATAACTTTATATATCTTATATAATTTTATGAGAAGAAATTGTCATTAATACAGCTGTAATCAAGCTCTACTTCTGTAATTCATCTGTAACACTGAATACATCACCAGTACTTACACTGTTATTACATGGAGTATTCATGTGTAATATCAAAAGCTTCCAAAGGTTCTTTGAGTGAAGCAT
Source organism: Acestrorhynchus altus (assembly GCA_034509495.1). Taxonomy (NCBI): domain Eukaryota; kingdom Metazoa; phylum Chordata; class Actinopteri; order Characiformes; family Acestrorhynchidae; genus Acestrorhynchus; species Acestrorhynchus altus. Next base: position 32,747,163 of record CM067504.1, on the reverse strand, counting down.
TTGTGATCCCATATAGAGCAATATTTGTGACAGAATGAAAAAGGTTACACTTATATAGCACCTTTCAAGATATACGAGGATGCTTTACAATCAGCACTCATCACAATCACACTCTGCAGTCAACAGCAGTCAAATCCTGCTACCACAGGGCTGCATCAAGCACAGATGTTTCACCCAGTACAGAGTGCCAATCCCTATCTGGACATACTGGCATACATTCATACAATACACACTCATTCTTACACATCAGGGCAATTCAGAGTTATCAGTTCAACTAATCTCCCTGATGAAACCCACACAGACACAGGGAGAACAGGGAAACTCTACCCAAACAGGGACTTGAAATGAAGACCCCAGTGCTAGGAGTCAAAACCTGCTAACCACCAATCCACCATGCTGACCACTGTGTGAGTGTGAAGAACCTTTCAAAGGTCTACAGAACATTATAGAACACTAAATGTCCTAAGCATTTTATGTTGCACCCATTGCTGACATAGATGTACAAATGCACACAGCTTATCACAAACCTATTAGGACCATGCTTAATGCAGACGTGGGCTACAAGGGTATAAACTCCCCAGTATTGTGCTGTAGAGCTGTGGAACTGTGGAAATGTTGGTGCTCCAGTCAATATTATGAGGATGAGGTGAGGTAGGGTGGGATGTTAATCGCACAGTAAAGACAGTTACAGTTCCATCAAAAACAGGATTAACTCTTTTTAAGGCCCTCATCGTGTACAAAATGTAACCAAACAACATCAACAACAAAAACAGAGAACATGTTCTTCCATCACATGAATAACAGGGAGCCTCACCATCGGTGCGCAGAACCAGAGGAGTGGGTGGGCCGTGAACGCGGGATTTTGTGACGGTATTGGTCACGACACATGTGTAGTTTCCCACATCAGATGGCTCCACCTTAGCGATGTACAGGTTCCCCGTCTCCTGAGACACGAACCTGCGAGTGTCCTGCTTCACGAATGAAGGGTACTCATTAAAAATCCAACTGAACGTCAGCGCTGTCGGGAGACAGAGAGAGAGAAAGAAAGAAAGAAAAAGAACAAAAGTGGCAGTTAACATGAATCATAAAAGAGAAAGAGGTCATTCTGCAGCTTGGAAAGTTTGCTTGAACATAAGCGCAGTGTGTCATGACATTTCTCCTCTCCACTGAATCTAAATGGCAGGAGTCAGCGCTGCTCATGAATCTTCTGCTTTCCCCAGAGTTACTAAATTAGCATTGGGGCTACATGCTAGGGTGAAAATTAATCAGGCTGCGGAGGGATGTGGGGCTGGGAGGGTGAAAATTAATGACAGAAAAGGATAAGCAGTGTCCTGTGATTATTTGGCCTGCAGTCAAGGGGACAGCATGACTACCTGAACAGTGCTTAAAATGGCACAAAAGAATGAATTGTACCAAAAGAACATTTTTCTCACTAAGATTTAATATCTTTACTATTATGTGAGAGGGATAAGAATTCGGTAGAAGGTGGTATTCATAAGGCTACTGATATATGCTTATAGTTTGGGCTTGAATGATGTGGTGTTGATGTTCTAAGTGGAATTGGTGAATAAATCCTGTAAAGTTAACATTGTGTAAAAATACATCAGTTTTACACATTTTAGACACAATGTGCTGAATTTAAACTGAACATCGAACACTTTCTGTGCTTGATGAAATCACGAATCATGATTATGAATAATTTATTCAGTTATAGATATATTTGTTTGCCCTAAAATTTCACTGACAAAGGGAGCATCTTGAAAATCTTTCTTTTTATTTTTAAAAATATCATTTTGTTTACAAAAAATTAGAAAAATGCATTGTAAAATTGTATATAATAACTTTATATACACTGTATTTTATACATATGTTTATTCAAAAATTGTTTGGGCGTATGAAATCAAACCTCCAGTTCTATATCACAGGTGGGTTTGTGCAGACACCCGTTGATGCCTACGGACAGCAAAGCCACTGTGTCCTTAAATTCTGTCACCAAATCTTTACTGTGCAGTGTGTGCCTATAAAATAGTCTGGATTTACAAGAAAACAAAATTCTAACTGGGTTTGTAGGTGCAGTGGATGGTATGCTTATTCCTATACACTCTCCTGAATCCCACCTACGCAGGTGGAAAAGGGGTCTCTGTAGTGAAAGTACAGATTATATGTGACCACCAAAGACTCTTTCCTGACACTGTGGCCAAGTGGTCTGGGAGTATGACGCATTCATCTGGGCAAACACTGGTGTGTGTAAGCTGGAAAAAGATGGTATGTATACTGTTTGCTTTATCCTCTTTGTGTGAACTTGGTCCTGTGCTGAACCCCAAAACTACAGCTGAGGTGAGTTAACAGTACACACAAATGGAAGCGTAGTGTTGTGGAGTGCACCCTAGGCATCCCGTCATTTGTGTTTAGTGACAAGGAGAACACAAAAGAATGTGTCATAGAACTGCCTGGAGAAAGGATGGCCTGTTTGAATAGCCAAAATAAAAATTCCTTTTTATTTTTAAATTAAAATATTTAACAACAATGATGGCAAACATACAAATGAAATAAACACAATTAAAATTAACAGGAAGAATAACAAAAAACCCATTAAGAAACAATATAAAAAAGTTTGGAAAAAAAAGAATAGAGTTGAGTTATGATTTCACGTGTGTTCATGAGTATTTCACAATGCATAAGAACATCCCACTGCCAGAAAGAGACAAGTGTACTGATTTAAACATCTATGTTCTTTGAACGTAAAAGGGAATAAATACTGTATATTTCAGTTGAATCGAGTTGAATCGATGTTTGAGGTTCGACTGAGCGTGCTGTTTGAGGGGAAGAGTCAACAAAGACTTTCTATGAACCCAGTCATTAAGTTTCGGTTTGCAAGGCTCTTTGGAAAATGCTTGTTAAGCTGACTCGTTCTCTTCTCACGTCCTTCTTTAGTTCACTCCTTATTCACTAAGATTGATCACTTTCATGAAACTCACCCCAGTTTCTAAGATATAACAGTAAGAGCATAAAAAATGCCTGAAACGGGCTTGGCATTCCCTTTAAGTTTAATGCTAGTTAAAATTTCATTCTTCTTAACCTGCAGTTGGAAGTCTCTCCATAGCCAGCAATTCTCTTAACACAAATGTCAGCATACACTTAATGTCATCTCCATGAGTCAAAGGTCATCCAACCAGAGCATAACACACAGCCAGAAATGCAACCTTTGAGAGCCACATTTGGTTTGCTTTTTGCTGATTCAATTGAATGCTGTGGCCCTCAGTCAGCATAGGCAATCAACGTGTTAAAACTAGTGTTTTTTTTCCATAAACTGCCTTATGATCCAAAATCACAAAGTCTGAACATCAGAAGCCCTTTTCACACTTTCCTCTGATGGTGCTGTAACTGAATCATCATGCAGACTCAAGTTCAGCTGCAGCGGTGAGAGGAACCCACTCAGACTGAGTCACTGGTGCTTGAGTACAACTTAAATTCAAATGGATATAACTGCAGCCAATCTACAACCAATATGCAACCAATCTACAATCTAGCTGCTCTACTGAGTTAACTTCAAACTATTGAAACCCCTCCACTGTAGACAACACATAGTAGCTAAGCATGTTAAAGCTGTTAGTTTTAACACTAATTTGCATTTTATTTCACTGAGGTTTTTTATAAATACTTTTATTAATACTTACATTTTGTAAAATGTTTAAACAAAAAACCCACTTGTGTTGTTGTAGCTCATTAAAAATCAAGATTAATGGGCCAAAAGAAAGGCTTCAAAATCAACTGAATCAACTGAAGCTCAACTGAAAGTTAAGGATTTTTAACATTGAAAACAGAATGATTTTACACTTTGCATTTGTCATATATTTATTTTTAAATCTATTTATATTCATTTGTATATTATATTGTTTATTATTGTTGTGTTTATGTAAAGCATTTTTAAAATTGCCTATGTGTATGTGGTGGGGTAATGCAGATCAGCTCACAGAGAAATACTGCAACAAAGTTGAAAGGAATGCTGTGTGTATTCCTTACAAAGGATTCTGCTGAGTAAAAGTACTACCTCACAGGTGTTTTCATCTGAAGCCTTTAGGAACAGTTCCCTTAAGTGTCTATGTAAGTCTGAGGTAAGCATACTGTAAAGGTCTATATATATACACCTTTAAATAATAAAATCCAAAAAAAATCCAACTGTCCCACAGAGACATTCAGAAGGACACGTCAACACAGGCAGCTAGTCTTTGAAGGTGTTTGCTGTCTATAATGCTCAGTGCAGGATCTGAGCTCAGTCTGGGATTTAAGCTGAGGACAGTGATAACACAGCACCAGTCAAAACATGAAATGTGGCATAACAAAATGCCTTTCTTAAGGCTGTGAATCCTGAGGCCAATTTCTATAGCCTTAGATTTCTGAATGTGACCTGGCTAGCCTTGGCTTTCTTTTCAAATAATGGATTGAAGATTTACAACATAGGTGGGCTAGTATCCAAATCAAACCCCATATCTCCAAAGAGTAAATTTATTGGAAAACCTTTAAAGGAATTCAAAGCAAAGAGATTTTATTCCAAATTATTTTGCAACATTTCTATTTGTCCACTCATTATGACATAAAAAAACAAACAAACAAACAAAAAAGATTTTGGAACATTGCTGTGAGGATCTGATTGCACTCAGCAAAAAGAGCATTAGTGAGGTTCAGGCTGGTGGGCTTTATACCCCTCTAGCCCAAAACTGGCATCAGGCTTCATTTTAGTAGGTTTAGGTTTGTCTGCTGCAGAGAATCTATTCAATTGGCAGTAGTTCTTTACAGGGACTAGGCAAGATATGTGTGTACATTTATACATGTGTGTCAGCAATGGTTGCAAGCTGAATGTACTCATTAGAAGGGGTGTCCACAAACATTTGGACATAAGCCCTATATCAATTAAAAGAGAAACTTCAAAAGTCTGAATGTCCTGCAGGAGGCATTATCTTTGATTTGGCAACCATTACCTGCTGATTTTATTGGGGCCAATCAGCATGTACTAATCAGTCAAGTTAATGATAACAACTACAAGCTGGAAAACTGGGTTTTAAAATTAAAAAGGAAAACATAACAAGGGCAGAGCTCATGAGACTGACACTGATGCTCTGTCCATGTGTTCAGAATGTTCTGGTATTTGGGGATTGCCAAACTTAATCTTCAGTTAAAAAAGGTGAAAGTTAACAAGATTCTGGATGGTTGGTATCAGGCATGCCATCTCATTGGGCAAATTTGAGAAGGTGCCCGCTGCTCTAGCTGCACCCCAGCTGATTACCATTCACGCAATTAATACCTGAGGCTTTAGTAGCAGCAGGTAGACGTGCTGAGTGGGAGGCATGCCTGGGTTGCATTACTGTTGGAACGACTCCTGTGAGATGGCTGTGTTTTCATTTAGAATCTGTGCCGCTGACACTTTACTTTGGTATTAAGAGCCAAAAAATGAATTCTTAGTAAAGTAACTGTCAGACTGTCCTCCAAAGACACCTCTTACTTTCCAAATTCCTATGAAAATGTACTCTTCTCCTTTAGGTAAATTAGGTACTCAATTAATTATGACAGTTTGTATTTTTAAATAATGATATTTTAACTTTTACTCAGTAAAAACTACCAACAGTCTGAAATCACTAATTATTTTAGAATCATTTTAATCATTTAAAGCCCACTCTTAATTTAAATGTTTGGGACCCCTGGCAAATTGAAACTTCTTTTATTTTAGAGGGAGAAGTGTCTGTACATAATTAGCACAACTTCTGTGGTTAATTAAACATGAACAATGCATAGTTCAATTCAGTCTTATATAACACGAAACAAGAAAAAAAGATCAATGTGGCCTGTGCAAACTGAATGGCTCCAGACAAAATAAAGGATTTTTTTAAACAAAATAAAATAAATAACAACTAGCAAGCAATTTTTGTATTCACAATATTTTCCTTCACAGAATGCCTCAAATTTTGAGATATTTTGAAGTCGTTTAAGGTCTATCCACAAATGCTCTGTGAACTTCGGGAACTGTGGGGTCCATTCCAAAAGCTTTGTTTTGTGGCTATATCCATGCATATCTGCAATTTTTTAATAACAGAGATTTCTCTCAATTTTTGAAAATGAGCATGACCATGATAGCCCTGTATGAAGCAACAGTACCTTAGAAATACCATGGAAAAGAAGAAAACACATGTTTATTCCCAAATTACACACAAATTCCTATGCAGTGTATGGACTCTAAATCTAAATAAAGCATTGCATATTTATAAAAAGTATTTATAATCTGAAATCTAGTGCTATCTGTGAGTTGATATAGTTATGTATTTTGAGTTTAAGCAGGAAACAAGCATGTGTATGGACAGGAGGCCAAAATGCAAACAACAACCTCTTTTCTTTAAAATACTTACATGCGGATGGGGACTGAGTCTCTTTGAGTAGTAAATGGTGTATTTTCAGATATGTTTAGATTGTAATCCTGTTGTTAAAGCCTCCACATTTCAGTTTCAGACAGTTATTCTTACAGTATTTGAACCAGAATTTGTGTGGAATCCATTCTTCCCTCCCCCTGTTCAATATTGCCAATTCCAGTGGCAGCAATACAACCCCAAAGCATGATACATCCAGCCCAGCACTGCACAGCTGAATAGAGCACTACCTTCTTGATGCAACATTTTCATGCAGGTTCTTGCCAGTGTAACTGGGTGATATGGCAAAAGTATAATTTTCATAGCATTTAAAGATATTTTTTAACTTATATTTACAGTGACATTTTGACAACAAAGGTTAGTAGCAAAGTTAAAACACTATCCTCTACTTAGTGCAGTTATTTTGATTCAAAATATGCTGCACTACATCAAATTAACAGGGCTATTTGCACTCTGTAATGAAACATGCAGTTGGTCAGAGGTATTTAAGCACTGAATCTTATTGCACAACACAGTTATCTCTTTCTTGGTCTTCTGAGCTCATCTTGACTTACCATTGACTGTTATATCTTTTGTAGTATTCTGCATGGTAAAAACTGAAAACACTTGGCTATTAGTGGCTTTTAGTGCTTACATTTTCCTAAGAAATATCTAGAATTGCATATACATAAACATGCACAAAAGTATGATAACGGCCACCTCATCTCACACAAAACAGGTGATAATTAATCATTTGTTTTCACCCTGTAAATTCTACCCACTGTTATATTCAGAAGAAATGCAACCTTTGGTGATAAAGAAAAAACTACAGGTGATTTCCCAAAGAGTCAGCATACCCAACATCGCTGCAACCAAGCAAAACCTAGAAAAAAAAAAGAAAATTCATTGCCTTAAACCACATTTAAACGTTAACATAAGATTAACTTATCCTAACCTACACCTTAATCTTCACATAAACCTAAAATTAACCTAACCTCACCCAAAACCTTACTCTACATACAATATAAATATAAATATTATCATAAATAATCATCTTGCTAATACTACCAGAATCTTTTCACAAATACACAATATAGTTACAAAAGGAGCTATCCTTTAAGTGCAGTTTGAATTGATGCTGTACATATCTCTGATTGCAGGATGCAGCAAACAGTTCAGTATGAAGCTAATCAGTCTTTAAATGGCATCAGTTCTAGACATATAAATGCAGCCTCCAAGCTTTCAGTGACAAATCTGTTAAAAAAAAAACCCTCTATGTTCTAATCAGCAGTTCCCTTATCAGCCTGACAGCCCGTTTAACTGACAGACATGTAGCATCTCCCCCTCCGAGCCCAATCAAGCCCATTTGCTCATTAGTACGCTGCTAATTACAGAAAGCAGTCTTTGAGGACTCCTGCCTTAGCTCTCTCAAATCGGCTGGTCATTTATCACAGTGCAATCCATAGCTGCAGACTTTGGTTCTACTTTCTGAGCAGATTTTATGGAACGTTTGTGCTGTCTGGCTGGGTCTGCAGTATGGAGGTAAATACAAAAGGCTGAAAAAGAACAATTGAGAGGCCTATAGGCCTGAGACACACTGACAGAAAGCTCCTGCTGCTCATGTTTCTTCATACGTGCTGTCCTTGCTGGTGCTGTGCTCTGCAATTCTCTTAATTACAGTGTCCTGCATGGTTAGTGATTACAGGGCAGAACGCTACTGCCATATCTCCAGAATGGACATAGACTTAATCATTCTTTTCTGTAATTGACTGGTTCCGGCCATTTGTATTCAGGTCGCCACACTCACAAACACAGTGAGGTCCATAAGTAACAGCACAGTTTTTGTTGTTTTGGCTCTGTACTTCAGTAGACTGAATATCAAATTAAACTATAACAATAAATATAAGTTTGAAATGCACAATTTTAGATAACCTTGCAAGAAACTATTTTTGCTATTCTGCCAAATGTTTCATTTTTAAAGTCTGATGGATCCCTAATGGAAAGCAAGGACAATTTATGCCTTGATTTGTGAACAATATATCACAACATAACTCAAAAAAGAAAAAGTCAATACATATGCAATGTTTATTTTTCAGAATATAAACACAACAAAAACATTTATTCAATAGAAAACAAGACAAGTCTCAACAACTACATCTAACACCAGACTCCCCTAGTCCACACTTCCAAAGCTCTTTAAAAGTGCTTTAAGATCACTAGGATAATTCTAGGATGAAGCACCAAATAAATGGAATAGCACTGTACACCCGGAAAGCCCCAAAAGACTTGCCTGATGTTGTGGACATGTTCTGATCCAGTCGTCTAGCTTCCCATTCTTGTCAATTTTCCTGCTTCAATACCTCAACTTCAAGAACTGACTCTTCACTTGCTGCCTAAAATATCCACCCCTTGATTTGGGACACTGAAACCAGACCATCAGTGTTATTCATTTCACCTGTCAGTGGCTTTAATGTTATGACTGATCGAAAAAATATCTTGAGCTTATACATTGGTGAGCTTGTCAAAGCAAACAGCCAACAGGCCAAAGATCACAACACAGGACGGCCTAATAAACCCCTTGATTCAAGAAGAAGATGAAAACTACACATTTGAGTGAAAGACAACCATGAAGAGAAGAAAGCACCACCTTGACCTCACAGAGTCACCACAAGATGAAAGTTACTGCTACATCTCAAGGATACGAAGGTAAGGTTATAGATTACTAAAAGTGCAAACAGCTCTGTAGAAAATATGAGATGATGGTTATCCTCTACCTCTGCACTGAACTGAGGAATGAAGAAAGAGCAAAGAAGTAAAAATGGAGCTCCTCCTGATTCAGATCATACCGCCCCAATCTGTGAAGCACACTGGCATGGGCATGAGCAACTGCCAGCTTTAACTGACTCACTTTATTGATGACACGGTAACAGACAGCAGCTGCAAGATGGTTAATGAGGGGTTTAGAAGCATTGGCACTACTCAGATCCAAATTTTACCTTGCAGAAGGCAAAATATACAGCTACAGAAACTGCTCAGTTAAAAAAAAAAAGTTTGTAATAAAATAATCCTGTCAGATCATCAGAGTGAGGATACCCTGAGTTTGGTGGTTTACTACATAATTAAACTGACAAAATTAAATTGATTTATTTGTTTGATTGCACATTTCTATTTATGCTGCCATTACAATTAGGCCATGGCTCGGTTGTAACTGCTGCATTCTCCTCAATATAATTCTTAATATGATCAACCTGATATGTTGCACCTTAACCTTACTGTCTGATCAGAATACAGAAAATATTGGTCTAAATCTTCACACATTGACCATGAAAAAAGATGAATTGTATATAATTAAACTATCTGAATATGAATTGATAAAATGCTGAACTGTTTCTGAAGAGAAGTTCAATACTTTATGCATCTACACAGACCAGTCATAGCATTAAGAGGTGAAGTGAGTAACATTATCCTGTTCAAATGACACCTGTTAAAATGTGAGCTATTTCAGTAGTAACATTCGTGGTAGCAGTGGTAATGGTAGTAGCAGGAATCTTAGTAGTAGCAGTAAAGTTAATAATAATAGCAGAAGTAGTTAGAGTAGTAGTGATAGCAGCAGTAGTAATGCTAGCAGTAGTAGCTAGAGTGGTGGTAGTAGTAGTAGTAGTAGTAGTGATAGTAGTACAGTAGTAATTGGAGTAGTAATAGTGGCAGCAGTAATAATAAAAATAGGAGTAGTAGTTAGAGTATTGATGGTTACAGTAGTAATCATAGTTGTAGTAGTAGTACTAATAGTACTACTACTACTACTACTAGTTGTAGTAGTAGTGCTAGCAGCAGTAGTAGTAGTGATAGTAGCAGTAGTAGTAGCAGTAGTAGTTGGAGTAGTAATAGTGGCAGCAGTAATAATAAAAAATAGGAGTAGTAGTTAGAGTATTGATGGTTACAGTAGTAATCATAGTTGTAGTAGTAGAAGCAGTATTAGCAGTAGTAATAATATTCGTAGTTGGAGTAGCAGCAGTAGTAGTGATAGTACCAATAGTAGTAGTGGTTGTGAAGTGTCCTTGAAAGGTATCTAGAAAGTTGCTAACTAACTAACTATAATGAACTAATGAAAGAATGAACTAACTAATCAGCAAGTGTCAGTAATAGTGGTATTATTATAATTATTATTATGATAATATATTTTATTTAATATCTAATAAAAGAATTAAGAATGAAGACCTCCTGTCTTTATCCAATAATTCCTTAAACCATATTTAGGATCAGGGTGAAGAGCAATGGAAAAACCCAATTCAGGGAAATGTAATCTCTGAAAATATGGTTAAACCAGATTTCACAAATACATGCACATAAACGTTCTTCTGACAAATCTCTGTCATGCCACTGATTCCTCTCCAAAAGGGGAATTAAAAATGCTACATCCACTATTCTATAAAGGTGGGAGAGGGGGAGGGGTCTTCAAGGTTTGCCCTGAAATGTGATGTGTAAGGAAGCACAAGTCTTCACTTTGAGGAGTCCCTGGAGGGGGCCGTCAGATGCTGACAAAATACTGCTTACATTACGTCCAGACTGCTGGGGTTGCAGAAAGGCAGTAGGGAAGTCAACAAGGAATGAAAAGGGAAGGAAGTGGATCTTAAATGATTTGTGCACATTCATAGGCAGTGTGAGTGTGTGTATGAGTTGAGGGGTTAGGGAAGGCGTAGTGGGCTGCAGTCAACAGAGCAGCAGTTCCAGAATTGTGAATTGTCTCATTACTGGAAAACTGAGAGTGTGGGTGCTGGCACTGCCTACTGATTGTCTACCCTTAGCTGACCAGGCTCAAAACCTTATGGTGTGCACTGCTGAATGAGGGTGGGCGGGAGTGAGGATTGGGGGATCCAATCAGGACCTGTGTCAATCCATGGTACATTGTGAGCCAGTTACATCAACCAATCAGAGTTTGATTTCCAATGACTGGGATTATTTTATGAGGAAAAAAAAAACACTTTTCAAGGCCTTCTGGACATTCAACAGACCAATCTGCCATAGCATATTGTATCTTCTAGTAATTTTTTTTCCCTTCTTGTACTGTTGAAAATGTATATGTATGTGATCATTTCCAAATACAGCTGTGGATGTAATGAAAAGACCACTCCATTTTTTTAGATCAGCTTCTCTACATGAAAGGTAGTCATTTCATTCCTGTCATTCTATCATAGAAAGATAAGCTATTTTAATTTTTGTGCCGGTAATGACCACCCAACAACAATTTGAAAGACTGATGGAGGACATGCCAAGACTGGGAAACTGTGATAGATAATCAAGTTTATTTAACCAAATATTGATTTCTGAATTGACAAAGTAGTAATTACTGCTAAGATAAGACTACTGACTCCGTTTCTTTGCATGATTTGAGCTCTGAAGAACTTTCTCTGGTTTTACAGTCTAAGTGCATGTGTTTGGGTAAAATTATTATTTTATTTGGCCACATGTCACCAAATCCCAAATACAAATATTGATATTTATAGCATTTATTTGCAGGAATTACAGGTGTTCAACATATTCGGTGGATAAGTATATCTCAGCAAAGAAATACAATAAATATTCATATTTAAACAAAAATAAATACGAATGTAGGAACCATTATTTGCATTAGCATATCTTTATATGAATGGCTGGAATGAAAAATGTTCATTCATTCATTCATTCATTCATTTTCCAAACCGCTTATTCCTGAATAGGGTCACGGGTGAGCCGGTGCCCAGCCGGCAACTCTGAGCGCAAGGGCGGGAAACAACCCTAGACAGGGCGCTAATCCATCGTAGGGCACACACATGCACACTCACATCCACACACTAAGGGCCACTTTAGAGTCACCAATTCACCTATCATGCATGTCTTTGGACTGTGGGGGAAACCGGAGTACCCGGAGGAAACCCACGCGAACACGGGGAGAACATGCAAACTCCACACAGAAACTTCCCAGGTCACCCCACCCGGGGATTGAACCCAGGTCGTTCTTGCTGTGAGGCAACAGCGCTATCCACTGCGCCACCGTGCCGCCCATGAAAAATGTTGAGAAGCTAATTTAAGAAAAAACTGGAGTGCTCTCAACAACTAAACATGTAATATCTAATTTTTATTTTATTCAACTTACATAAACAACTTGTGTTCAGTTGAAAGTGACTATTTTTGCTGTGTATGGGGAAAGTATGCACCATTAATTATCTATTAAATACCATTTATCTCCTAGTGTAAGTTCCAACCCAGCCTTGCACTTCTAGCCTTGCACCGACTATATGGTTTTGTTCAGACAAATCAGATCTGATGACTGTGTGCACTGTTATTTGCAAGCGATCATATCAGATTTATTTATAGGGACATCACAAACCTATCTGCATGGGTGGCTATGGTCAGTAACTACATAACCACACTGATACCACACTTTTCTTGGATCGACGCACTTCTGTCACTTTGGATTTAACATGGTCTTGTTTTTGTGTGTTGAGAGTTGTGGAAAAGACATTTTGAAATTGCTTTTGTGCAGTCAGAGCATGTAGACTGAGGCACATCTCTATAAATCTGATTTTAATGCGATTTCAATCCATTCAGTTCTAAAATATTGGATTTCATATGCTTTAGTGCTGTCTAGACTTCCAAAAATCAAACTGGATGCAATTGATACACCGAACATCAGATTTGGCCTGGGAGTCTAAACATAGCTTATGTTTCCCAGTGTATGCACTATCCCTCATGTCCTTGGTCTTGTGTTTCTAGCTCCTCCTTAATCCCACTTCATTATGCCCCTGAAATCTGTGTTGTATGAGGCCACACACTCTCATCTTTTCTGCAACATGTTTCTTGTTTGCTTTCAGAGTAATTTCACACTACATTATCCAACTTTGTCCATTTATTATGCATTGTTTGTGTTTGGATGTGTGTGTCTGCAGTTTCCCATATGTCAAACCTTCCTCCAAATGTAGGCTTCCTTTTTTAGTATAGTTTGCTTTTCTTTTCACCTCTTCTGAGTGTCATGTGTATGTCTTTTCTGTCTGCTGTTGACCTGACTTTAATAAAAAAAACAGCACTTTTATCCTGCTTTCATGGCTCATACAAAATGAGGACATAATCTGTTATTCCAAAAAAACATGGGGACATGTCCCCAGTGTGTGCAGTATAAATGTTACTGAATGACACATGATTGCAGCAACAAGTCACTAATACTTAGGATTAAGTGCTTAATTAATTATTGAAAAAAAATCACAGTCATAAAAAAAATCAGCTCTATGTCTCTGATAAATTGGGCTGCCAGTGTGTACAGTGTTTAAACCTGGTGACCTGCTACGGTGCCACTGCTGTGCTAAGAAAGGCCCACTACACAAATAATAATTCTATAGTGGTCGATGTTCATTGATGAATGGGCTGGAGAGGGGCTGATAAATTGGGCAGCAACAGATGGGCTACAGTCTGTAATTATGGCAGCAGTGATTCACTAATACCCAGCAGTCACTGCCCGTTTACTTGCTGAAAGTACCCACTGTCATCATCAAAATCCAGAAATGAGTGGATACTACAAGCATGTTGAAGAGTCCTCAAATCTGGAAACATTTGTGCACTTATAGTCCTGACCAAGTACAATCCAGTATAAGAGCATGTGCTTAAAAAAGGCAGCATAAGCTTTCCACCATGCGGAGTTTCTATGTTACACAGTTCATTAGGTGCACCTACGATGAATAATGTCCTTCCACATTAATCCAAAACCTCTTATTTAATGTCTTCCAGAGAAGACAATGTGCTAACATCAGGGAATTGCAGATTTTGAATCTGATTTCCCACTTTAGGGAATGGCTTTGTGTCATGTCTCTATCACATTCTAGTCATCTTTACCTTTTGTCTCAGTTGTTGTGTTTTCCCATGTGCTCCTAGCAAATGCTCTGTGTTTGTTTTGGTCTTGTCTCCTCCCTTGCTCTGCCCAATCCCATCTGTGTCTCATTTGTAACCCTGCCCCTTCATAATCAGTATTTCCAGGTATACCCAATGTTGTGTTCTATTTAGGACCCCTCTCAGCCTGTCTTTGTCAGTCCTTTTGTTTCTGTCACATTTTGTTTCTGTCTTGCTTTGTTTTCCATCTTTGTGTAGAAATTGTCAGTTTGGTGGTTTGTTTGCATCCTGGTTTGTGTTATTTTATTACATCCTCAACCCCAGCGTTTCCCTCCACTCCCTAGTCATCTGATCGGGCTCCTGGCATAAACTATTCCAATTCATTGAAACAATGCTCTGCTGTCATTAACAACTAAAATAAAATTAGCTGCTAAAATGTACATGAACGTATATAAATTGCTTTCTTTACAGAAGTTGTTGGATGCTTGAAAAAATATTGAGTGAGAATCATAAAAGTGGTCTACAGCTAGCATGTATTGGAACAATAATAGAATGTCTAGTAAGAACATTAACATTATCAGCATTAGCATTATCACAGCACTTGACTAAATCATTGATGTCCACACTTGTAGTTCTCAGTTTTTTTTTCAGTTTTGTTCAATTGAGGCTCAGGACTGGGGAGTCAGTCAGGAGGCTTTTATTGTCATTCCATCTGAGTACAAGTAGACAGTGGAATGAAATTTTATTGCTTGAGGACCATGGTGTAAAATGTAACAATACAAAACAAACCAGACAATATAACTAGAACTAGAACAAAACAATAATTTCAATAAATATGACAATAAATATGAAATAGGCATTAGACATAAACAGACAGGACAATGCAGCGCCCTAGTGTATAACTCCATTGCTAAGTACACTGATAAGTCCTTTGGTAATGTAAATGCCCTCAACAAAAGATACATAGAATGACCTAAATCTAAACTAAAAGGATAAGAAAACACATTAACAAAAACAAACATAAGATAAAACTGTGAGTGGGAATTAATATGTTGATCTAAGTAAGGAGATGGAGAAGGAGCTGCAGGCTGTGCAGTGAGTGAGTGAAGTTTGTTACTGTGGTGGAGCAACAAGCTGCTAGTTAAGGAACTAGACTTTGTTGGAGGGAAAGCTCACATTAAAACACATTAAATACTGTGTTTACAGCTCAATTCCTTTATTTCTGCATGAAAGCATACATTGCTGAAATAACAGCATGGCTGTGATGAAATGTGCTACTGCTTCATCAGTGATTCCAAATTGCTGAACGTTAACATCATCATTTTGTGATTTTTTTTGTTAACATATGTGTTAAATATTTTGAAATATCCTTCATAAAGGTATAGATTAATTTTAAGGGATAAAGAGTCTGTCACCCTGGACTACACTTGCCACATTCCTTCTGACACTTCCTTTTTTCCGGAACCAGATCACATGACTTCACACCAGTTTCAATTACCAGAATACTGATTCCACACACCTGTTTACTACACTATTAAATCCTGTTTCAGTCCTTTGTCATTTGAAACATTTTGCCATTTATCAGCACTGCTCATTTCTGTCTCATTACTCACTTACCGATATGACCCTGTTTTGCCATTTTGACTCACAATTGACCACGTCTCTTGGTATGCCCATTAAATTTTACTTTCTCATGCTGGTTTGGAACACATACTGTTTTCATCTACCCCTTTTGCCTGAGCCCTTTAATAAAAACTGCTTTCTTTTGTACTCTGTGCATGCTGCTCTTCTGTCCAGTCCTGACAAAAAACATAGTAATGAGTTATGGTTGTTTTTGCTACAAAAAACCCCCAAAACAAAAACAAAAAAACAAACAAAACAGAACTATTTGAGTGATCTTGCAAATAGATGGCTGTTCCAGAGAAGGGTGTTGAATGGTGCTAGCTGGCCATGTGTTTCTGGTTTCTCAATGGTCCCACTTCCTTATTATACACTAATTATCACGTCTGTGTTGTATACAGCAACACCCACTAATTATTGCGTCCAAGTGATTCTTGTCAGTTTACAATGTGTATAAACTCTCTTACGTTGTGCACTGATTATGTTTACATCTTGTGCCAAGTACTTTTCGCCGTTTTGTATTAAGTAAAACCTTTTCTTCCTGTGTAAATCCTGGGTCAGGGTTTCTTGAGTGGTTTCTCAGCTTGTTTGCTTTTCCATTTAATTTCTTGTCAAATTAGAATGAGGGGGCGGGTGGTAGACCATGGCATGACTGGAGTGGGGTGTTGATTGGTGTTGGTTGTAAACTGGTGTTAAACAGTGCAACTGAAGTAGATATGTTGTTAAATGTTGTAAATGATGTTTTAGGCTGCTGTCTTGGCCAGGCTTCCCTTGAAAAAGAGAGCATTGTGTCTCAACGGGATCGACCTGGTTAAATAAAGGCTAAATAAAAAAAATAATGACATCATAATGTACAGAGTGACCGCTATCCTCAATGAACATTGTCACGTTTTGATGCATAAAGTTAAAATGACTATATTTCCATAAAAGGCTCAGATCAAAGTGCAAAGACAGAAAAGCAATTTTTTCCTGAAAGAGCAATCTGATTAAGGTGACTGTGTAATCTGGCCTTAATGACAAAAAAGAATTGCCTAAACTTGCTTGCACAAGCACTCCTTATGTATCTGGCTCCACTCGCTACAAAACAAGCCTCTTGGCTTGGTCTGAGGTATCTCTCGTGATTAATATCAACACTTGACACCTTCCTTCTTCCAGTTCATGCCAACTGTACAAACCCCAGGGGAGATTTCTGTGCTTGGCCAGCGTTTCAACAAAAAATATACAATACATATTCATTCTCAGCAGTGACAAACAATCAGACAGAGGTGGACTAAAACAGACCCATCCGTCAATGTAGAGCACAACATTGGCTTCATTAAAGGCTTTGGTTTGCACTTTGTCATATCATATAGCACCAATAAAGCTGTGCGAGCGAGTTGCACCCATTTGTGTCTTGCTGTAATTGCACATTACCAATGCTGGCGCTCTCTATGAATTTTAATAATGTCACAGCTGCCTGATCATCTTGTGTTAATAATACATGTAAAGCTTGTTGTGACAACAGTATGCATTTTTAATTACACTGCTGTAGAGTGTGTTAGCTTGTTGGAGGATGAAAATTTAAAAATATGACAAAAACGAGACTAAAAGCCACAAAATGTAATGGCCCTGAAATATACCCATCTTCTTCTTCTCTAAACTGTTCTTTGCCATAACATTAAAGCCACCCATCAGCCACACTGTGCAGCTCCCAAAACAACTCTGACCCACTGATGTATAGACATCGCAAGACCTCTGAAGGTGCCATGTGGTACCTTGTACTAAGACTAATGTTGCAGTAGAGCCTTAAAGTTCTGAGGTGGGACCTCTATGATCATCTTGGGTGCCCATGACCTTGTTGACAATTCACTGGTACTGACCACTGTATCCTGGGAACACCCCACCAGTCCTGCCTGATGTTTTGGGGATGTTCTCTCCCATTCATCTAGAATATCATAATAGAATATCAGAGCTGATTTTTTGTCAAAGTAAAAAGCAAGTAGTTCTTGCTTTTGTTTGAGTAATTGTCTCTAATGTGTCCAGGAAAAGCTTTCTACTAGATTTTGGAGCATTGCTGTGAGGATTTCATTGCATTCAGCAACAAGAGAGACAGTGAGGTTAAGCTGTTAGATGATCACCACTCCACCTCATCCCAAACAAAAAGTATTGGGAGTAGCACCATCATTCCAGTGAACACGCCTTTAAGTCCCTCTAGACCATGCATTAGACATGGTGCCAGGAGGTTAATTTTTATCTGCTACAGAGGGAATAGACAGGCTTCACAATGTATTTATTAGAAGGGGTGTCCACAAACATCTGGACATATGGTGAATGACACATAATTAGTTGGATCATCTGCAAAGAAAAATAAAAAGAGGAGAAAATTTCAGTATGCAGAAACTGCAGCAGGGTGAGGTAGACTCCACTCTTAAGTGCTATATTGCTCTCCCTCATCTTTGCAAACAGGGAGGGGGGAGAGAAGGGGATAGAGAGAGAGAGAGAGAGAGAGAGAGAGAGAGAGAGAGAGAGACAGAGAGAGAGAGAGAGAGAGAGAGCAACCTCAGAAGCACTCACAACTTCGCTCAAGGCCCTCCAGATCCCTTTGTATCTCTCTCTATCCCTCTCTCTCTCGCTCTCTCTCCTTATACACAACCCGACAGAATGCACATGCTGCACGCGCACTCATGGCCCCCAGGTCTGCAGGACGCGAGTGGGGCAACTCTGCAATCTGCTCTATTCTCAGCAAGAAGAAGCGATTTTTCAGTCTTGGATACACCTGAAAGCTTCTCTGTCCATTAAGGGAATGCAGGTCAGCCACATTAGTTGCCCACACTAAACAGGGTAATTGACAAATACAAAAAGCATGCAGAAGCTGTGTGTGTGTGGCTTGGAGATTGTGAGAGATAAGGGAAGTGACAAGGCTCTCAGCCCTGTCTGTATGGCTGATATGAACTGACTGTGGCTCGTGAAGTGGGATTCAATTCTATCACTGCACATTTGAGGGTCAAAAGCACACACTTGCTTGTGCAGGCATGTACACACACAAAATGTAGCACATTTTACTTTCCTTTTAAAAATAAATTAATTACTAAAATATTTTTCTGGACTGTTAATAATAATAATAATAATAATAATAATAATAATAATAATAATAATAATAAATAATAATAAATAATAATAAATAATAATAATAATAATAATAATAATAATAATAATAATAATAAAAATGATATGTATCTGAATCAGGAAGTGTGAGTGAAGAAACAGAAGATCATCTCTGCAGTAAATTCCACTGACAGTAAATCCACTCTGCTGTTCCTCTGGGCTGGCTCCTAATTGAAAAGCAGGATTTTTTTTCTGTACAATTACATTACCTGATTATAATGCATAAAACATGTATTCATATTCATCTTAATGTACTTTAACTCTGGCTGTTGAGCCACTTTCTGATAACATAACACTCTAGAGAAGCAGAGTCAATACATTCTGGTTCTGTAAAATAATGCACCTCTGGGCAAATTTGTTCCAAATGACCTTAAAGTGGAGCGTAATGCTGCAGAGTTAATACGGAGCGCAGTTCCTTAGCTTAAGCTCACCGTCTCTGCAGCTCATAATCAGTTGTTTTTGTAGAGCAGAGTGAGTGGCAGTGTATTCCTGCAGGGCTGAGTTCACTCCCACAGGCACTGAAGGATTAGTGTGTGTGTGTGTGTGTGTGTGTGTGTGTGTGTGTGCCTATACTCAGTGTGTTAGCAGGGGGCCTTAGGGACATGTTAGTGTGTGACTGGTGTCTAACGGAGAATGACACACTGTTTACAGACACCTAGAAAGCAGTGATATCTCCAAGCCCTTCCACTCCAGGTTAGAGGACTGCAAAGCTCCATATGCCCCATCATGTGGGCTTTCATCTGCTTTAGAAAGGATTAACCTTTCATGAGTTCTGCGCTAGAATGTGTATAAACGGCGATACTTCATAAAACTTCAAATAGCAGAGGCTACTTAGCTACTTATACACTGTTTATCACTGTGTGTTCAAAGATCTGAACTTTCATTCAGATGCCAGATGATTTAGGCCTGGTGTTTCTCCAACCTTTCCTTCAACATGGAGAAGACCAAAGAGTTCACTGTGGACTACCAGAAAACCAAAGGCTACACTCTCTGTTCAAATCAATGGGACTAAGATAGAGTCTCTCAAGCTTCAACTTCCAGGGTGTCCACATCTCTAAAAATCCCTCTCATCAAGTTACGATGAGATACTTGAAGAGAAGGAGGGTTGAGACTGATGGACCATGTATATTCTGAGATCCTCACAAATTTCTGCACCATCAAGAGCTTAATTGTTTGACAGGGTGGTGCAGCAGAGACCCCTTCCATTACATAACCTCCTACCATTCAAGAGGAGCTTTACAGAGACAGAACCATTGGATTCAGGACCAGCCTCTTTGCATCTATCACTCTAGTAGACTTTACACTGATCATAAACTGAACCCACTGGAAATATTGGAAAACCCATTGTAGTGAGTGCATGCTGCTACTTTAAGTTGCACACATTTACACATTTATGATACAGATGTGCAAATACTCACACACACACACACACACACACACACACACACACACACACACACACACACACACACACACACACACAGCAGCTTGTATAGCAAAACATAAGTATTGCCAATAGATTAGGAAACTCTGGAGCAGAAAAACAACAATGAACCTACTGCCACCATGCCAAGTGCTGGGGATTGGGTAAAGGAGGTATGAAGAAGTGGAACTGTGTTACAATACATACAATACACAAGTACTACTTCTGACCAATTAGTATATTGTCACTCATTCTGCCTCTGAAAGAGAACAGCTCAAACACACACAGACACACAGACAGAAAGACAGATATTTTGCATGCTTAAATGAAGTAACCACATTAATCTCATCAGCTTGTTTATTCAACACAAGTTAGAGGTGGGTCACATGACATAATTAGAGATGCACATATTTACCACCAGCACAGAAAGTCGATGGCTAAGTCCTAAATTAGGGAAATTCATATGCAGCAATATTGACTGGACTAAATTAAGTCGTAGAACACTGGATTGAGGTTCAAACTCTTTAAATAAGCATTGTATACCTAACATTTTTATTAGGCTCTAAAAGAAATTAATAGGATGAAAAAGAAGTAATAATGAAGATTTTATATTGACTGTAACCAACATCCTGCATAGTTGAGACTTCCAAGCTGACAGTGACCACTTGCTTTAAAGAGCAACATCAGCCTAGCTTCCTTTCTCCATGCTCCTTCTTGGTTCTAGAGTAATGGCTGCTGGTCATTATGGTAGTTATGGGTGGGTCATTTTACAAGATACTGTGGGTCTTGTTCAACATTGTTACCATGACATTAGGATTCTGGCTATGGGCCTCATCCAATAACACTCAATCTCAGTATTGGAACACTGGATAACAGCCTCGTACAACATCTCTACTGTCATGTTAAGGTGTGGTTGTACTGTTACATTTTAGGTCGTCTCCTAAAATGGGCATGACTTCGAGTGGAACCAGAAATCAATGATGTCAATAGTTCTCTATTTTGATTCAGCAGTTTCACATTACAATACACTGTGTACCGTGCTACCTCTTGCTTGTGCTGTACTTTGTAACCTATATGAAAAGGAGTTTTGTTTAGAACAAACTCACAACCAGCTACCAGCTATGTTTATGTCAGAAATTTCACTGGTGTTGCTCTTTAATCAAACACTAAATTACAACTGAAGATTTTGAAGTATGGAAGGAAAAAAGAGGAATATAGGAACAAAATACAGCTTATGAATGAAGATTCTTGAACATTATGTGGAACAAAATTTCACAAGCATAAGTTCCACCTGGAAATATTAAGATGTAAGCTGTTGGCAAAATGATCATACTAATGGCTGATTGTGGCTGATTGTGGTCTGACTATGACAACAAAATAATGTGCAGTAGCTAGAAGAACTCCCTGATTCTTTCTAATCAGCGAGGCTGCTCCCATCTGTTTCTGAAATGAAGGCACACAGCATTACTCTTCTGATAACTTAATATTTAATGTTGACCAAATTTGAAACTTTAAGACAGGATTTAGTTTTTTTTGCTTAAAATAACATTTGTGTGGAGTCTGAGTGTTTGAATAGTCTGAACACGACAGGCAGATTTAAGAGGCCCATTTTAAATGAAGAGCTTCACTGAAGCAGCTCATTTTAACACAGTAGGTTTTAGAAGAGAAAGAGAAAAAAATGCTATCATGTTATCTTTTGCATAGAAAATATACTGCTGATAAACAGAAAAAGGTTTGGATGTGGCATTGCCGGGACTCACTACTATTTATTCAAATATATCACCGATACACAGACTAATATGTTTTAATTACTACATGGGGTCAATTTACACTACTAGTGCATCTCAAAATGAAATAATAAAATATCATTTAAAAGCTCATACCTAATCACAATTCTTTTAAATTGTCATATTTTACATTCCTTACACATATGACATTTCAAGTCTTTTTCTGTTTTACTGTTGAAAGTATGGTTTACAGCGCATGACAACCATTTATTGATTTAATGCAAGTTTGAATAGATTACTAATCACAGTGTCAATTTTACAACAACAAAGTTTGAAATATATCACTTTAAATGTAATGAATATAAATATATATATTAATATATATATATTAATATTTGAATTAAATTATCAAAAACCTTTTTCACAGTATTCAAACATTTTCAGATGCCTTAGTATATGGACAAAAATATTGGGAAACATTACACCTACACAAGCCTTCCTGTATATCTGAGATATTAACATGAAGTTGATCCCCCTATGCAGCTCTAACAGTAGGTCTGAATCTCTGCAGTTATGCACTATGCTCCTTAAAGACCCTGCTCTGTATATTTATGTGGTCTGACATTTCTTGGCTGAATTTCTGAATTTCAATCAGTTGATGTGGAAATGTCTAAGAAGGAAGAACTTTCACCAACGTATTTGCTGCAGCAGTGCTGTCCTATTACAGTACAACACTGGAACTCAGGGAGACCTTTAGACCGACCCTTTCATTGGCTTGGTACTTGATTTTGTGTGTCTGTGGAAATGGGTCTGAATGAATCAGAATCAGAAACAGAGGAAAATTGCAAATAAAGCCCAAAAGGTACAGAAATATTTACATCTGCTCTAGGAATGTTCTTGAGAAAGGTCCATCGAGAACAAGGTCCCTCAAGGTCCCTCATTGTCTTCATTAGCTGAACAAATAAGAAAAGACTGATGACGAATGTCAGTATTTGTGAAAACGGTGTTTTAAGAAGATTTCTTTATTACAGGAGGTGCAAAGTCTTACTAAAGGTCCATTTCATAGTATGAACTATGTGGATGATGAGGAAGGGCTATATGAAGTATGGAGGATATTTCTGATCTTGCATTTCAGTATGCATGTTCATGCACTGTGAGCCATTCAGAATGAGCTCAGACAGAGCTTGACATCAGCACTGGTGGGGCATACAGTTCACTGCAATCTCCCCCCAGCCTTTCTATTTCTCATTCTCTCTTCCCCTCTGTCCCTTGCCAGTAGATCATATACAGCTCAATCAGCATGTGTGAGCATATCCTCTGCATGCAGCAGGCAGCCAGAGGAGTGTTGGAGGCCAGCTGTCTTCTCTACCTTATGCGTCCCCAGACAGCCTATGTGGTGATGGTGGGCATGGGGGCGGAGCCACGACTCCACACGGTATACGGTCCTCCAAGCTGGAACCAATCACTTAGAACTGAAGAGCAGAAGGTAATGAATAGTCGAATGCTGCCATGCACGTTCCTTTACGCACAACCCACAGTCAGATTGAGCTTGGTGGGCTTGTGTGTGTGGGGGAGAGGGGCTGGTGGGGGTACAAGCTGGCAGAGCACAAAGGATGAGAATCATCATCACTTCTCAAAAGACTTTAGTGCTTTGAAGGCTGACACAGTTTGGAGCCCAGTAACTGCACTGTGCGCTCATGTCAAAATGTTGCAGTTCTAATTACTGAATGACTGGAGGCTCTTGTCTCTGGGGTGTTACAGCTTAGGCAGGGATAAGAGTGTGTGCTCCAAACCTCAAGTATGTCTTTAACCCTAAAAAGTCTGAATCATTGCCACCAAACTGTACTTCTTTCATGTGTTTATTTGGCCTTCTGACCAGTTACAAAAACAACAACATGAACTGAGCTCTGGAGCAGTGAAACTGTGTCCTATGTAATGATGGTGCACCTTATGAATGATAAGTTGAAGATGAGGTGGGGCGGTGAACATCCAACATCCTGACCTCATAGCAATTATCTGAAATCTAGTAGAAAGCCTTTTCCTGGACAATAGAGACAGTTAGTCCAATTTATTTTTTACTTCCAATATTATTGTCCACATATTTAAATCTCCCAATACTTCATTATTGAAGCTCAGCACAAGCCTGTTTGTAACTGAATTAATCATTATAAATATAATTATAAATTATAATAAGTATAAATCCTAAGGAAATAATGGCCAAAATAATTTATTGCATTATATTACTAATATGATCAATAGTAAAAGACCTCATTCTAAGCAATGTTAGCGCTGACTAACATTAAGGCTATGGGTGGAAGTGAGGACTTTCTGGAGGGCTTTTTGGTTCACAACTGTCTGTTTGACCTGTTTTATTAGTGGTTAATACAGCTGCTCACCTGCTCTTTTCTCAGTACAGCTCAGACAACAACCTGATAAAATCATAACATAAATTGATACCTCGCAGTTCAAGCCGAGGCACATCGAGTGAGTTGACAAAGCCAGTAATCGGAGCCCTTGCCAGCAGTTTAACATTCTACATGCTGTATTTATTTTCATAGAAGGCAATGAAAAAATGAAAAATCTACCTCTAAAAGGTGTTTTCATCTCAGATGTTCAACAGCTCACAGGAATTTTTGGAGAAGCTAACAACAAATAACCAGAGGACAAACTGAATATCTCCACAAATCCAATATGATGAAGCATCCAACACACACACATACATTTCAACAAGCACTTTAAATTTGCAAGTCTTTTCAAATGAAAATCAGAATCAGCACAGAATATCAGGCTATTTCCTGTCAAGAGGATGCTCCTGTTGCTGTGGGATTGGTTTCGTCTAGTCTTGCTCAGAAATTTTAAGGAGTTGTAAATGAAACTCAATACAAGAGTAATGTGCAATTAATTTACTTGAACCATGAAGACGGCGGTTTTACACTGAGTACACTATGTTCAGGAGCTAAAAGCATTCATCGCCAAAATGGTGACTTTACAGGAGAGTGTAAAAATAATCTTAACTTTGAATGGAAGTTAATGTGAAATAAGAGTAATTAACGGTTAATTTTTAGAGCATTTCTATTGGCCTATTCATCCAAAGTCACTTACACAATGTAGAGAACAGCTACAGCGCTCAAACCATAAAGAAAACTGAACATAGACAAAAATGGAGGAGATACTTGGTTTTCAATGGACAATGATAAAATATAAATATTCATTTTGAAAATAGAGTGGTCTAGTAGGTTTTGTATGAGTTTTTGTGGCAATGTCACATATCTGCACATACCTCTGATATATCCCCTGCCTCTCAAAGAGAATTTGGCACCTTCTAATGACAATGATAGAGACTTATAATATCAAACTATAATATCAAACTCAAATTAGAACTGAAGAGAGCTGGCAAACCAAATGAGGGCTTTAGTTTTGTGAAATATCAATATGTTTGAAGAGAAAAAAGATTTGATCATGTTTATGAAAGGTTTTTCAGTTTTTCAGTTTGTTATGCTGTCACTCACTTTACCACACCACCTCTCAGTGGATGCCATGCCCCCACACCAAATCAAGGCCAAAAGTCTGAAACAATATATGAAAAAATTATGACCTCAAAGGCCTAAATGTGAAAATAGTGAAATGTAAGCAAATAAAACCTCAAACTGAAAAATAGAAGTCAAATATCACTCAAATATCAAAATATACATAAGTGAAAAATGAAAATAAATGATTAATTCAAAAGAACTTCAAATAAGAATCAAAATGATACATTTTCCTAGAATTGTACTTGTAGACTTGAACTTATTTTTTTCAAATGAACAAAGTTTATTTGTTTAATAAGTTGAAGTGAAAATGCCCAGATGCAGTTTTACATGCATGTTTATCACCCTGTTATTTAGCTCAGAAATAAAAACGCTGATTTTCCTGTTAAAGAGGACTCAAAAAAAGAAAAAAGCTATTTTGTCACTAAAATGGCCCATTGTAGCACCATAGCTTAGTTTAGTCTAGTCTAGCTTTGAACTGTACCAAACAGAATTGAGTTATTCATGAGTTGTAATGGGTAGTGTTGCTGTCCTCACTGAGTACCTTTGTTTAGTTAAACACACCCACAGGCTGGCTGAGGGCGTCCAGAGAAAATCTGGAACAAAGCTTTTTTCTTCAGACTAGCTCATAAAATCACTACTTTCTTCAAAATGAGAAAATCTTATTTCTTACTCTTATTTCTTAATGTTTACCTGCATCTTTTCTAATGTGATCTAGAGTTTCTACACTAAACACTGTCTTACTGTTTAGAGAAATGATTTTAAATCATGTGCTTAGGGACTTAAGCACCGTGAACAGCACCGTGTATTAACATAAAAGATACTTGAATAAAGAAAAGGCATCAGTGCACTGTCAGGAAAAGACCTCTTTATCATTAGCCCTTTGTTTAACGTGTTATTGCTTGCTCTGACAGTGACTGACAGCGCTTAATTGACACCTAATATTAGATAAATGTGAACCTGACTGCAGTTAATATATTTCAATATCAAAGTCATTAAACAACACTCAGCCATGCCTTTGCCTACACAGTTCTCTAGGAACAGAAGGCTTTCTATTATAGCAGGTTATACTCTCTAGAAATGTTACTGATGAAGAAGGTATATTAAACCCACAGAGTCAGAGCTGGTGAAATACACAGGGGTTAGTTTAGCTCACTACAGCAAAACCTCCACAGAAACACAATCCAGAGTACAGATATGGTTACTAGCGATACTCTTATCTGTAAAATACACATCTTATCTCTAAATTATTTGGTGAAAATTCAAAATGTAGTCCAGTGTTATTTTGGCCAGAGTTAAATAATGGCTTTATAAAAAGGAAGTCAAGTCTCAAGCTAGATCATTTGTCATGAACACAACAAATATTTGCACATAGAGAAGGGTATAGAATGATTTCTATGATGACAGTTTTGATTATGCATTTTTCCTTGATGTAAAAATGTGTGAATGAATGAATGAATAAATGAAGAAACAAATAAATAAATAAATAGTGAGGGCTGTAAAATAGGCTACATTCTCAACTAGTCTACACTTTTAAAATTACACATGCTACAAGCTAGTAATAGCCTTGTTACAGCCTAGCAACATCCCAGAAACGGTTTAGCAACACCTTAGCAACCATGTAGTACTTCAAAGTACCAAGCAGCAACCACCAAGCCAGCAACAAGCTTAACCTTATTAAGCACCTACATCAAAGCAACAGCTAAGCAACCACTTAACAACACCATAGTAACTACCTTGGACATCAAAGCAACCAGTCAAAACCACTTTTGCTGTGCAACCTTCAGGAAATGCACTAGTCTAGTTAAAATTGTGTTCAGGATTAGGTGTGGTGCTGATATTTGTGTGTCACTGTTTTTATGATGTGTTAAATTCACCTGGAATTTCTCTGATTAAGAAGGAAAAGCGACATATAAACCTCATAGGTTTACAGCTGGTGACACACGTTGCACAGCACAGCTTTTTCACTAATCGAATGATCCTAACATCTCCTGCCACAGATATCATTAAACTGCGCAACAGAAGGTACCGCAGCTGGTAATGAGTGTGTCAGATGTACAATAGCAGCTTATGTGGAAATGGCCATGTGGTCTGCCAAACCTTCATCCACAGCATGCTAATTCCACAAGGCCCCCGATCACAGACGCTTACAGCAAGGCTTGATCTCTTTTTCCAGCCTTGCAAATGCTGATTTTCATGATGGCCATTTTACTGAGCCTGAAACGGTCTGTATGTGACTTCTCCAAAGCTACAAGATGTGGAGCAACAAATAGTACATGTGTTTCGTAGAGATACGGTCTCACTTTATTTCACTGATACAGAGGCCAATACCTTGTATTGATAATACATATACTGGTATTACTTTCTTACAAGGTGCCCTATATTGGCATAGTTGAATAAAGAGAGTTCAGCGCACAGAAGTGACACACCATAAATCTCAAACCCTGTTGTTCCTCCTTCAAAAGAACATCCAGCAGACGCAAAACAGAACTGTAAACTAGGTCAATTCCAAAACCCCAAAACCGTAACAGTAACAGTCTCAACTAATTGTATTTACACCTCAAAAATGTACACAAAGCCCACTAACTAGAGAAAGACGTTTGAGGCTAAACACAATAACAACTTTAAAGAGTATTAAAGTGAGGATAGAAAACCTAAAAGCTATCGCTAGGCCAACCAGAGGAAAGAGAAGGCTGACTGGAGGAAGCACCGCTGCAGGTTATCTTTAAAAGAAAGCACTGCAGGGAAGCCAGGGGAGCACTGTGGTGGAGGGCTTCTGGTGAAGGGAATAGATGCTATGTATACTGAATGCTAACACAGCAAAATAGGTACAAATTCCTTCAGCACAGTTAACCACAGATAGCACCGAGAGGACACTGAGAGGACAGCAGCAATATCTGGTCATATTTACTCAGAATAATTTCAAAAAATAAATGATACCTTTCTTGTTACAATATTTAGCCATAAAAGCAAAATCAACAAACAGGGTTGTAAATACACTTATTAAACCAAATCTTTGCATTTCCCCCATGTAGTCACATACTGTACTTACTATTTGTACAAACAACAAACAACAACTTAAATACTCTTAACTTTAATAAAAATTCTTCTACATTGTAAAATCATTTCACGATGTTTGAATGGGGTTAAATCAGGTTAGACTAACAGATTTACCTTTAGTTGACTTAATTATAGTTTATTCACTTTTTAGAGCACTTTCCACAGCTGAGGCAGAATGATAAACCAACATTTCTGTAACACAATAATGCACAAGTCATGCATTCATTGACTGCTTCTCAAACATTTAGAATGAGTTTGATTTGAACGAGTAATGATTGTGTAATTATTATAATTTCATAAAGATCATTTTAAAATTTGTGTCCTTCACGTATATAGGTGCAAAAGTAAATGTATTACAATGAGATTCACCATGACAGGAGGATTTTGTGTACATGCATTTGCGTCCACAAACTCAAGTTTGGTGAAATTTTACCTGCATATTTGCATCCCTGGACAATACTGCTGCTGCTCTGGCAGTGTGCTCTATACTATCCCTGCTCTGTCTGAGCCAACATGAAGGAACCACTGATAGTTGCATTTTAAGAACAGGAGATTATACAGTTCTGCTTGTGTGGATTACAAAATACAACACAGGCAACAGGTGACATGATACACAGTCAGTTAGGAGATAGGACGACATAGTAATGATCTTATCTTCATTTCTGTTGCTATTGCTAGAATACCAGTGCTCTTCAGACATGAAACTGCTGAACCAAAATGAAATATTGTTTAAACCCTTGATGTCTGGCCCCGCTTGCAGCCACGCCCATTTTAAAAGGCAAAAACCCAGTATAACTGCACATTATGTTGTCCCACTCCTGCATTCACTGCATTGGTTAACCACCCGCTCCTGTGCATGACATTGAAATTTCATCCTGTGCCGCAAGATATTGTGAAGGGACCTGCAAGTCTCACTTGAATGCAGACATCTACTTTGTCAGTTTAAATATTTTTCCATATACAAAGAAAACCTCTTGTATCAAGATTCCATTGGAATGTGGTTTTATGCAGTAATAGAAAGGTTTCACTGCTATTACAGAAATACCATGTAGAACTCTTTCTCCTTGATCAGTTCTAGAATTCTGTGCAATTTCAGGCTAGGTTTGTTTCAGATCTGATCCAATTTCTTCTTTATTGTCCCTTCAATATTTGCAGCATTGTCAGCTGCTATCAGATTGATCATAATGTGAAGAAAGGGATTAGAGCCAATTTCTAGTGTTTCCTGGTGGTATTAGAAAGCAGTTAGGCGTTAGGTGATTTCTGTCCATAAAGTGCAGGACAATTTGAGGTTTCGGATACAGACAAGATTTAAAGTGTCTTCCTGTCAGGCAAAGTGCAAGAGTCCCTCAGTAATTTGAGGTATCAAGAGAAAAGCAGTAGCTCACAGAAGGAGTGGACACTTTCAGGAAGAGTTGTGAGTGTTTTGTAAGAGATGATACAGGCGTTGTTAGGATATAACCTGCCTACATCTCAGCTCTGTCTCTGGCTGACAGCTCCCTTTTGTGTCTGATGCAAGTGTGTGATATCAGCCTCTTTGATGCCCAAGTCTCCTCATCTGATTCACAGCGCTGTTTAATTATTCCAGCGTTCATGTGCTGAGAGCTGAAATAGCATTTTGTTTTCCTCTGTCTGCCGTGACACTGTAAGCTCCACTCTGAGGACACAAGAGAAATAATTAAATCTGGTTCTTCAAAAATAGACCCACAATCTCCAGTGCTCGAGGGAGAACGCATCTTGTCTGTCTGTCGAATTTTGAGTCTTTTGTAAATATATGTTGATAAAAGTGGCGATAAAGTGAGAGAGGGAGATGGGGCCAGAATAAAAATATGATATTTGAAGATTTTTTTTCTCCAAAATACACAGTAGTATGAATACAATACTTTCTAATTATTCATTTATTTTACAACTGCTTTAATTCTGTTAATGTTAAGCTACTATCCTACTTACTCTGAATGTCATTGCCATTGTACAAAAAACTTATTTTATATTATATTATATATATTATATTTTATATTATATGTTATTTGGCATCTGTACATAGGTTTATATTTAGATCTTTACATAGGTCATCATTTGCCTTGTTGTTTCTTTGTTTTGTTATCAAAGCTAGTTTTCACTGCTAGTTTTAATGTGTGCTATTCGTCATCTTCATTATCTTCTTCTTCTTATATTACTTGTAGTTTTATATAATTCTATATTTCATTGTGGATCTGTAAAGAATTATTTCTTTTATTTGTCATCTTGTTCTTCTGTCTGCTTTTTCCCTCATGTGAATGGACATTTATTGAAGTGACAGAAAGTTTGTGTGTAATTGTGTTTGTGAAAAATAAAATTGGATTTGATTTGATTTGGCTTGTTAACAAAAATCACTAGTTGAGAAAAAAAATATTAGTTACCATTGAGGTTATATAGTTAGTGTACACTGGTTGTTGCTGTTTGCACACTCTTCTCTATACTACTCTAAATCTGTCATTTTACATTCACATGCAGCAAATCCTTATACATCAGATAATACGTTTCCTATAATAATTAAATTATTAAACTATATTAGACTGTATAACTTATTAGACTATAACCCCATGCTAACAACAACAGCAACAACAACAACAACAACAACAACAACAACAACAATAATAATAATAATAATTATTATTATTATTAATACTACTACTACTACTACTACTACTACTACTATTAATAATAATAATAATAATAATAATAATAATAATAATAATAATAATAATAATAATAATAATAATAATAATAAAAATAACAATAATAATAGCAATAATAAATACAAATTACAATGACATTAGGTAAGCAGGCTTAAATGTTAGAAATACTGTTTTACTGTTTTTAGGGATGGGAGGGAATATATAAATGTGCTACAGTATGTTTATTATTAGTAGTATTTATAGTAGTACTGTGTTTATTAGGACAGAAGTCTCTCTGGATTAACTGTGATCTAACAATAACTACTGCTTAACTAAAACTACTGCATAAAAACAAAATATTAATAAAGAAATATTTAATATTTCAGCCAATGTTGGACTTTTTAGTCCCTTAAAATCCATAACACTGACAACACCCTCTGTGCTGCTCCCAGCTGTGCTGCTGCCAAACCAGGCCAGGAAGTTGAAATTCCCACTTATAACTTGTGTAATGTTAATCAGTACATATTACAAAAGCATGAAAGAAGCA
The DNA here is from genome assembly GCA_034509495.1 of Acestrorhynchus altus. NCBI lineage: Eukaryota > Metazoa > Chordata > Actinopteri > Characiformes > Acestrorhynchidae > Acestrorhynchus > Acestrorhynchus altus. Next base: position 32,715,209 of record CM067504.1, on the reverse strand, counting down.
CAAAAATCTTTTTGCACAGGAATAGACACTTTTTTTAAATTATCATCAGTGTCAACACTATAATTTGCTGTCAAAACACATGCTGCTGGATTAATTAATATGACCTATTAATTTGATATGGTGGTGTTAATGAAGAGGCTTCAAGCTTCAAGAGGTGGAGAGAGAGAGCTCTGGAATGGTGAATGAATAGTGTGTGAGTGTATGTCTGAATATATATATATATATATATATATATATATATATATATATATATGATTGACAGTTCAAGAGGACAGCTGGTGTCTCTGAAAGCTTCTATGATGTTTACACTCTTGACCTGCATGGCTGAATATAGTGCAGGAAGCTGGTTGTCAGTGTGTGAAGATAGACAGGAGAAAGTGGCTCACAAATAAACACCTAAACCTCCGCTGGGATGCAGGACTTGCCTGTGCTTGCTGTGGGAGCACCGTGGGAGTGCTAAGGGAGTGCTATGGGAGCACTGGGGGTTGCAAATATGAGCTCATCGTTTGTGTGTGAGGAAATAATATGTTTGACAAACTGGAAGACAATGGCCTTGGAGAAATGAACTAGCCAACGTCACACTTTCAAATCTGTAAATTGAGTCTGACGTCATTTGAGGAGATTGATTGAGGAGAAGGAATGTCATTTGTGAGGTGTGTACACTTTTTATCTATCTTCTGGAGAGAGATTAAAGTGGGATACAGGCCTGGGCAGGACATCAATAATGAAAATAATCAAAATCAAAAAATGCTTGCAGTGTTTTTCATAAAACTGTCAGGAGAGCTTGCTATCTCACTACTGTCAGTACACTCGTACAAATAAAGGTGCTACAAAGACTTATTTGAGTAATGCCAGAGAAGAACAACTTACAACTTGTTATAAAGGTTTCTTTACCAATTTAATCTATAGATTTTGTTTTGTTGAACATTTATTCTTAAATTCAGAACGGCTTGAAAATGTTGGCATCAGCTTAATCACTAGCAGACCACCTGAAGAATACTGGGCAAATGCCAGTGGATCACCAGATTTGCCATTAGTTCACTAACTAAAATATTACATTTTTTCTGCATAGTTTAGACACAATTACTATTTATTTACTAAATATATATATAATTTATATATAATTTATATATACGTATATATATAAATTTTAAAAAATATATGTTTAATTTATTTCACATCTTAAATTCAGAAAATAAACAATTTAAAAAGTGCAGAATCATGTCTCTGCAGGTGATGGAACTTATTTTCACTTTATTTACAAAGATTCCCCATTATACAGATCTGTATAATATCATGCTATGTAGCAGTTTAGTCACACTGTATCCTGGTATCATGCAGCTTTAACAACCAAGTAAATTCAGTACTGACCTCCAGAATGAGGGGGCGGACCACAGAGAAGCACCACTCCTTGTCCTTCCCTCACAGACACTGCGCTTCGCCGATGAGTTTTGAAGTTTTCCAAGTCTGAAAGAAACAAGAGTAAAAATTATGAATAATTCACTTAATTCTGAGAGAGAGAGAGAGAGAGAGAGAGAGAGAGAGAGAGAGAGAGTACAAAGGGCATATGAGAAAGATTAACCTTGAAACAAACTGAGAAGAGAAAGAGATAATAAACTTTAGTGATTGATGCAGCAACTTAACACTCACGCATAGACTATATTCGGCATGAAATTAGCAATCTAGTCCTGCATTAGGAGGCAGCCTGGAAAACTGGGAGAATAAGGCTCATTTGAGAGCAGTACTGTATATATAAATAGACATGTTGCCCAGCCCGAGTTGGGGCCTTGGTGCAGCCTGCACAAAAAACACAGGGTAAACAGTCTTTAGTCTGAGGGCTATATCCCCACCCATGGTGCATGTTTATTAAGAAAACTGAATGCTCCTGCCAGCTAAGCCTCACAGTTAGAGAATCAGACTTAAAGTGGATGGACGCAGTCAAAGAATAACTGGCAAACTGAGTATCCGCTGCACTATTCATCACATCCTAAGCAGGGAGTGTGTGAGCTGGAAGTCTTGAACACCACATCTTGAAGAGACTTTCTGAGAAAACAGGTCAGATGCACGTGTCAGTGCTGCACTAAATGTTCCATAATGTGACCACAATATGCCAGAAAAGAACACTTGATTTCATCAAAAATTACGTGAACAGAACCACCTACTAACTGTGAGGTTATCTTCTTTCATTTCTTATGCTGCTTCTGTATCTCTCAGCTTGTCCACAAATACATGTGTTCAGCTATCCATGACAGGCTGCTCAAAACATTTCTTAGGAACACTTTGCCACATTTTTCTGAATGAATAAAAATGAAAAAAATAGGAGGCTCTATATTTACAACAGTATGAAAGGTAATTCCACCTATTCTCAAATTTCCTATTTTCCTCAAGATTAAATGGTTTACTAGATTAAATGGGCTTCAGGTACAGCAATTCTGCTTGCTGCTTGTAGTGTGATGTGTAGCTCTCCTCATCTCATATGTTTCAGTGCCATAACAGTCCATATTTTCTTCTCAGTCTCATAATCTCCTCTACAATTCTTCCTATATTCAGTGTTTAATTTCAACTGTTAGTTTTCTAAGGTGTTAATTTTGACACATTTTTTTATTTTTACCCAGAAACCAGTTTTTAAAACAATGTATCTGCTACAATGTATAATGCTATAACATTATGAATGAACTGATTGACAGCCTTGGCTGGAAGAGAGCATTTGGAGTTCTTGATGAGCTGTCAGGTAAACTAGCTAGATAATTAGACTATTAATTGTGACATGTTGTGCTGTTGGGTGCATTAACAGACCCTCAGTACTGCAGAGTGGTTTGCAGTTTTTGGTCTGATGTCAGCGTAAAATGGCCAATGTGATCTAATTTATTGTTAGCCTGCCAGCAAAGTGTGGTTAGACATGCTGAACTGTACTCAGTCTTGGCCAGCACTCACAACACAACTAATCTCTGGTCTGGACATGGGCAAAATACAGTTTAAAGCATCATTCTTTTCTCATTTACATTTATATTTGTGGCATTTAGCCGACACCCTTAGCCAGAGCGACTTACAAAAGTGCTTTGCTGTTCACTCAGAAAATATCCTTAGCTAGTAGACAATGCTAAAATCCAGAGATTCCTCACTCTTTTTCACACAGAAAAGAGTCTGAATGCTTGTCTTTCTTGCAATTTGAGGGATGGTGGGTCAAGCTGAGCTGTACTTGATGCTTGAAGGGGTCTTTGTATAGCTCGAGTTTTGACCATTGCTATCATTGGTCCATTTTTGGCCAGCATCAAGGTTTTGAATCTGATGCAGGCAGCTACAGGAAGCCAATGAAGGGAAGGCAGCAGGGGAGTAAAATTACCGAACTTGGGCATATTGAAGACAGGTCATGCTGCTGATTTTGGGTCAGTTGCAAGGGCCTGATGGTCCACATAGGAAGGCCAGCTAGAAGAGAGTTGCAGTAGTCTAGTCTTAAAATGACAAGAGACTGAACAAGCACCTGAGTGACCTCTGTAGAACGAAAAGGGCAAATTCTCCTGATTTTGTAAAGGAGAAATCTGCACGACCCAGTCAGGTTTGCAAAATGGGCCGAGAACGATAACTGGTTATCCACAACTACACAAAGGCTCCATGTTTCTGCAGATGGAGTGACGTGTGTTCTCCAGGGAAATGTTAAGATCACGGTTCTCCTTTTAAATTGCAAAAGGCTGATTCTCTCACAGCAGCAGTTTAAGGGGCTAAACAGTCAGGCAATGATGGCTTCATTTTTAGAATGAAGGGATTTGATCCACAGCATTAACATTTTTAATAGTCATAGTAAGAATTTGTCCCATCACTTTAAACATAAGTCTTGGTACATCAAGATTAGGACCTGACGTTTACTTGCTGTGAGGCAAGATGGACCCTAGACACAAAAATGCTGACAGTGAATGAAAACCTTTGATTTCAGTCTCACAAGTGACCTCTTTGGTCATTTATTCTGCCCTTCATTATGAGCCACCTTAGCAGCCATGAGCTAAAATATTCCTTTAACGATTCAAAGGAGCAGTTTAAAGACACATTTGGGGCTGGGTTTTGTCAATAAGCTCAGCACACTGAAATATGACCTAAAACTCAGTTGGTGCTGAGGCTCGGTGGACTCACTAAAACGATGTGCTCAAAAAAATCCTCTCCCAGGGAAAACAAGGCAGTGCCCCAGGAATGCACTTTCACAAACACAAACAATGTTCTGCTGATGCAACAGAACCAGCTGTTAGTTTCTGATACATTTGAGGGATGAAACTCAGTGAAGAGACTTAAAGTGCATGTCTCAAATCTATCACAGCAAAACAACAACAGCAATAACAACCACAGACAGAGCAGATGCCAGTGGAGTTCAGTCTCAATGCTAGAGCCCCCATCACTGAACCTTTAACCATCTCCATTACTCTTACATACCTGGGGCCACAACTTGGAAACCTCCTCAGTTTGATCTGTTTAGTCACCATGACAACATCACTTAGGATTTAATTGCTATTCCAGAAGTACAATTCTTGAGTTCATTGTTAAGGATGTGCAATGAGATTGGAATCCTATCAGAGCCTGTAAAAATGTCTGTAATTCCTAAACTGGCAAAATTACAGAGAGGCAGGATTTCCCAAGATATAATTTATTAATATGTTCTCTTAAGAAACTTAAAGCAGCTATAATACACTGATCAGTCATGACAAATTGACCCCATCCTTGTTTGTACATTCACTGTCTATCATTACTGACTGTAATCCATCTGTTTCTCCACATACTTTGATAGCCTCAATGGTCAGGACCCCATAAGACCACCAGAGAGCATGTATTATTTGGTTGGTAAAACTGACATGCTGGTGGTGTCTTAGTGTGTCTTGCAATGGTAAAAGTGGATCAGACATTGCAGTGCTGCTAGAGTTTTTAAACACCTCAGTGTCACTGCTGGACTAAATACAGTCTACCGACCAGAAATATCCAGGCAACAGCATCCTGTGAGCACTGATGAAGGTATCAACACAAACTGTGCGGCAGATGATAAACTTCTGTCTCTAATTTTACATCTACATAGTGAACTAACTTACGGCCTAACATAGAGGACAGTGAGCGGAACTCCAGTAGTAATACTGTGTCTGATCCACTCATACCAGTGCAACACACCATCACCATGTCAGTGACAATGCAGTGCTGAGAAAAATTGTGGGGCACACTGAGTGGAGGACCAAGCGAGAGTAGTACAAGAGAGCCAAACCCAGAGAGAGATATTTCATTTTTAGTGTTTGGAGTTACAGGAGAAAATGAAGTTGTGTGTAAACATAGAACACAGTAAATAACTCAAGACTGCTAAGGTTTAAAATAGCAGCTGCAGAACCATGTTGATGCTCCACTGACTGTAATACAGAAATTGGCGTCTCTGTCATTTCCACTCCAGAAAGTGACTACTGCACTATGGAACTTTGGTGGAGTTGCAAGAGACCGCTCTCAAGAACTCTGCAAAGTTTGAGTAAAATCCTCTAATATTACTCTACTGTCTCAATTGAAAAGAAGTCAGCAAAGAGAGTAATACATTAATAGAGAACAAATTTAATAGATTTAAATTTTGACTCATTTACATGTAATTCCACTTAAAACCTGAGCTGAGGAAATGATTAATAAGTGAAAAATCAAAAGTATGAAGTTCAGAAAAAAAGGCACTACTAGTAAGAATGTCATTTTACTGTATTTGCAAACCTCTAATAATAAATGTTATATTTTTCCTGTAATGCTGATCCAGGTAGGTTTAGATTCAATTTCTACATTTTATAAATCTTTATGAAACATTTATGTATTCTGCAGTTCCCATTTAAGCACTATTCTCACCATTATTCATTACCCTTTCCAGAGAGAAAACAGAAGAAACCGCACTTGCCAAAGTTTTGTTACTAATGTTCTAGCTTTAGGGTGACCTCAGTGGAGTCCTGGACCTGGACCTGAAACTGGAGAGCAGTGAGGACTCTTAGCAGGTTCAGCAGGTGACTGTCAAAATATTAATAACACTTTTTGACTGAGGCTACTAAAAATTCCAGTTCATCGAACATATCTTGCTTTTCCGTTTTACTCAGCTCAGGTAGTTCAGTTTTTCCTCACAAAACAAAACATGCAACAATCGAATCACTAAAAACTCATGTTTGATTTTTGGATATGCAAAAAATTATGCCTGGCTGAATAGTTCTGAATGAATTAATTGATGTAAAGTTAATGTTTAGTCATTTAAATGATTAAAATACAAATAAATCAGATGTAGAAAATCAAAAGCAGAAATGGTGTGCTTATAAGAATATAGAAATATGTTTTATAAGCAGACCATTCATTCTGTCATCAAAACAGGTATTATAAAGTTAGTGTAAAGTAATAAAAATAATAATAATAATAATAATAATAATAATAATAATAATAATAATAATAATAATAGAAGTAAATAATTTTGAAAATACAGCTTTAAAATAGACATTTTCTTTTACTGCAAGACTTTCACTGTTTTTAGAAGAATAAACACTAAAGAGTACACCCACCCTCAGTATCACTGGGTCTCCTAAAATGCATGTTAGAGAGTCAAGAACAACAGTGTGGAGGTGGGGTTTAGTGAAGATCTAACATAATAGAAAGCAGCCAATGAGAGTCTTCTATGTAAGAAATGGGAAAAAAGGGAAATCCTCTATTTCATCATCAGCTGAGGTGGAGTTACTGTAGAACTTGTACCAGGTTTGGGACAACAAAGGTCAATTTTATCATCATAAAGCAGTTTGTTAAGTCATATCTCTTGTGTTATCCTAATACTACAAGGTGTATTAGAGTGAAAATTCATATATATTCATTTGAAAATTCATATATATATATTTTTTTTTTTCACGCTAATACTCAATACACAATATTTCAAACACAGCCTCAAACTGAACTTGATAAAGAAGAACCCAGCTGATGAATTGATGAGAGAGAGAGAGTTCTGCGTAAGACCTGCAGCTAAGGCTGAATCACTGCTGTAAAAAGTTCCGAAGTTGTGAAAGAGCCTCAAGCTTTCGCATGATCTACAACAATCCCAGCCCACAAACATTAAAAAAATGAAACTCTTGTCATCTGCAGTGTAGTTTTATGGGATTCAACAGACTGATTAAATGAAGGTGAAATCAATAACAGCCCCCGAACAGACAAGCACACTCGCAATCCACTGTACCTCCATGATAGCAGTGGTATTTTGCCCAGCATAAGTCACACATCGATGGTTTTAATGGCTCCCCTAGTTATCAGGCCCCCTTTTGTGTTTTATTCATCGCAAGCTCACCGGCAAACATTACAAAGCTATTCTGAAAATACTCCAGAAGCTGAAATTACCTTTTTTTCCTCTGGAACTAATTTATTTTTTTTGACAATTGATGGAAAACAATAACAAGCCGAAGCCTCCTGGCTTTCCTCGTGCACAAATTGTTGTGCCGCGGATCTTTGAGGAAGGCAATTCGTGGAGGTAGATGGGCTGCATGGATGGATGCCTTGTGATGTCTCAAGTGGGGTCTGCATATCGGGGGCTTCATACCCCACCTTCCAGTGTTCTTTAAGAAGCAGCAAACAGTGATTAGGAGAGAATAATAGCATGCTTAAGAAATACAAGAGAAGTTGACTGGATGCTCAAATGGGTTTTCAGGGGAAGGCCACTCAGTAATGGTTTGGTTTGGAGATGGACAGGTAAGAGAGTAATTTGTTTAATTCCATTTGATGTAAATGTGTCTATTGTAGCTGGAGATGAAAACAGCACAGTTAGGTCTTTAATGGTTTTAATGTTATCTCATTTGATTTGATGCTTTTATTTTTATGAAGAAAGCCTCTACCTTTCAGTGTCAAGCTAGATTCGGACGAACAATGCAGGTATGAACAATGCAAAACTGTATGCATTAGTTTTCACCAAGAAACATCAAGGACATTTCTCGTGTAGCAGGCCTTATAGGAACCTCTGCTCCTCTACCAGCAGGATGCTGTGACCCTGCTGAACTTGGCAATATCACTTTAATTAACAAAGACACTACCACTGCTTCTTAATTAACTTTGCTGCTCATTGCACCACCTACATGGATACTACTACACTTTATGTAAATAAAACTATTTACTGCACTTCTGCTTAGATGCCCAATGCATTTCATTGGCTCTATACCTGTACTCTACACAATGACAATAAAGATTAATCTAATCTAAACATCTACAAATGAAAGAGACTATGTGCTACACTTGCTTGGCAGTTTTCGTGCTTCATATAGTAAGTTACAACATTAAATTCCATCCATCCATCCATCCATCCATCCATCCATCCATCCATCCATCCATCCATCCATCCATTTATCCATTTTCTATACAGCTTATTCCTGAATAGGGTCACGGGGGAGCCGGTGCCCAGCCGGCAACTCTGAGCGCAAGGGCGGGAAACAACCCTAGACAGGGCGCTAGTCACAACATTAAATTATCTGCTTAATATTTACTATCCTCCTCCTGCCACCCAAGAGTTCTGACCTATCATGTCATAGCCTCCATACAACTTCTGTAGGATCCTATGGTTCTATGCATTTGATTGGTACTGACCCAGTTTTCTAGAACATCACAGTTTGGTCCTTATCAAAGTGTCACTGATCTTTCACTTGTCAATTTTTCCTGCACAGTAAAAGACTGTTCATTTGCTGCCTCAGATATATCCACCTGTTGACCGAAGCCACTGGAACCAGATCATCAATATTATTCATTGAGTTTGAATAAATTACCAGACAATTTCAACTGTAAAATAAATAAATATAACATATGAGACAGTTTACTTTTTTGAATGATAAAAAGATCAAAAGCATAATCAGCTTTTATTGTTATGGAAAATAAATTAATTAAAAAGCTGTAAGGTCCCAGATGTTGAATTAACACTGAAGTGAACAATAGCTACACCTCACCTCACTCTGCAACATTTCTGGTCTTGAGAAACCACTCATCCACTAAAATTGAGTGGAAAAAAATATGAAATATTACCAATAATTTACATTTCCATACTAACATCAAGGAACTTTCTGAATCTATAAACGTTTGGTTTCATTCAGTAGAAACACAGCTAAATTTGGTGTTAATTTACCAAGGAGGTATTCAAGCAGAAAATATCATTGTTAAAGTTGAAAAGTCTTCAAACTGACCCCAGTTGTTTAAGAGCAATTAATAAATGCTGGTTCCTCAACAGCCATCATGTAAATAACATTAGGTGCAATTAAGTGCTTAACATCTTTGTTCCTCACCAGCACCCAAAGCACATGTGTAAGAACTGCAGACACCCAGTCCACCGAAATTCTAATCGCACATACTGTTCCCATCAGATGAATTAGCTCTCATTAAACTGCCCTCCAGTTCGGCCAGCTCTGTGATGTCACCTGAAGCAGTGGAGCAGGGATGAAGGGGCTCTTTGTGGGCAAAATCAATGCTAAATGTCCCTCACTGTACCCATCATCTCTCAAAGCACACTGCTGATTGGTTCTGCTTCGGGGCCAGATTTAAATATGAAATTACAGAGGTCACTGATTTATGAAAAGTGCTATAAGGTCAGCTCATATAATGTCATATTGGCTACAGGACAAGTCTATTAAGTGGCCTTACCTTAATTATTTCGTAAAACATAAATCTCTCTTTAACCCTGGGAGCCAGTGTGATTTAACAGCAATTTGAAGCACTGCTCGCTTATTAAGAAAAGCAATTCTTTGCTCTTTTTCACAGATTACTGTGGGATTCTGCAGTAATGGTCTCTCCACCCCCACAGTAAATGCCCTGTATTTAAAGTTCCAATCAGTGAGTTTCTTTAGACCTGCATTTAAACTCAGTTAAACTAGGTTAAAGTCATGAGCTGAAATGCAACAAAACTAAAAATCATCAGGACTATAAAGTGTGAGGAACGTGATATCTCTATAAAGTGACCACAGACATAGAGGAAAGAAAGACTGTGTGTTTAAGCACTCAGATGTTAAAATGATAAATCATCGAGTCTGATAGTGAAAAGTTAAATATCATAAATAATCACTGCAGTTTGTACATACTGTCATACCACACTAGACAGTTGATGGCAAGATATGCAATGTTTTTCAAAGGAGAAGCAACAGTAAATAATAAGGTCTACTTACATATACATATCCTCAGTGTCATGAAAAACAATGCATCTAACATGGCAACTTTACAAGAGAAAAAAATAAGCTTTCGGTGAAAGTCAAAGTAAAAAGAGTGATTGTTGGCGAATTATGTTATTTTGGAGCATTTCTATTGGCCCATTCATTAATTCTGCTACACACCAGAAATCCCATTTTGTCCAAAAGTGTAAAGAAGCTACAGAAAGCTTAAGAGTCCACCTTTAGCACCTTATGGAGCACATATGGAGGATTACTGTATTATGCTGATTATGCTGAACTGTATTCCAATGATTTATTTATATGTTCAAAAACAAACAAATGTTTTTCCTGTCAGTTATGTTTTTTTATTATTTAAATTTGTTTTGTAAGTTATGAACAAATACAAACAAGTAATTTTTCACCTTTAAACTTGTTGTAGAAGATAAAAATATACCCAAGAAGCACATTTTTTCTGTCAGTCAGTTATGTTTACAGCAGGTGAATGGAATTAAATTGGAAACAATGTGTTATTTTTTACAAAGAAAGGTAAAATTAGAGCCTTCACTTTACTCTGATACATATTTTACTAGAAATAAATTGCATATGGATGTCTGAACTGTTTTTGTTAAATTGTGTTAATTTTATCAGGTTTCACACTGCTGTTTGAAGAATTTCATATGATATACCAAAGTCTGTTATCAACTCCATGGGCTTCATCTCCCTGTACTTGACAGTGACTGGTTTGTAGAGATGTCAGTTTAGGGGGTCACTTTTAACAGATGACGGCAGCCTGCCTGTAGTTGGTCAGAAAGTCTGAAACATCCAAAAATATTTTCACACTTTAAACCAACTCAACCATGGTTCAGTCTAATCTGGACTGAGAATACCTCTTTTGTTAAGGCTACTTTTGGGCCTTTGGTCCAGACTGTGCTTGTCATGCCTGCTATTTTGGTTCAGACCAAACAATAAAGGTATGAATTTGCCCTTAGTTTCATTGTCTAACGTCATTGTAGTTTCATTTGTCTAATGTCCCTGGATTCTTTAAACCAGTTCAGAGCACCGACACTGGAAAAACAACTAGTTGCTTTTATAAGCAGATAAAACAGCAGTAAAATACACAGATCATAGTGCAACAACTTGTTGAATGTAGAAAAAAAACGGCCCAGTGTTAAACTACATTTTTCACTCTTTTTGCTCTTTTTGACGCTTTTTCACTGTCTGCCCATCTCTTTTCTCACATAGAGATCCAAAGCGAGCCTCATTTGTTTGAGCAACTGCAGGAACGAACAACCCTACGCAAACCTGGCACTCACACACTTGCAATCGGGAGCCTATTGGGTCCAATCTGGGCAATGACAGACCGGCAACAAAGGCCTAGAGTGGCACTTTCATGTGTAGCAGAGGACAGGATGTTAGATAAAAGCCTCACAGAAGTCAGAAAATTGAGAGGCTGCGAGAACAAAGTGGACAAACACATTCAACATCTAAGGTACTGAATTAATTTACTAGAGGCACAAAAAAAGGAAACAGGGGAAAGAATCTTTTTGGGATATTTTGGAGAGAGATAAAAAGGGTGCTGTGATTTGTAGTTCCAAGAGAGGACACACATGGCCATCTTGAGCCGGATGGGCTAAGGGCTCTTCAGCATGGCCTGGAGGAGGAGCCTGCCCCCTCGGAAGTACAGCCGCATCAAGGTGCACAACAAAATGGTGCCGGCTGCTCCTCCCAGTCCCCAAAAAGAGCAAAGGGAGCATTGTTGAGCGAGGAGCTCTGAGAGCTGTCCTCAATAGGCCACCTGAGGGTAGGATGCAGCTGAGGCCTTTCAAAAAGAGCGAGAGAGAGTGAGAAAAAGAGGAAAAAAGAGCCAATGCTCTTTCCTTTATTCTGTCTGTACACACATGGAATAATAAAAGTATGGTGTGTCAACAATTGGCTTCAAGGGAAAAATTTAGACCTCCTTTCACCTCCACCCCCCTGGCCCAAAAAAAAAAAAAAAAAAAAAAGAGAGCGAAAGATAGAGATAGACATTCCCATTAGTGGTCCAGGCTGAAAGGCTTTTGTAAAGCAGTATATTGCTGGAAGTATGGTCTGCATGGCAGTCATACACACTGCCCGAATACTAAGCACTGTGTGTGGCATAGTAATGCATTGTTGTCTATTCTGAAAACTAATCACTAAAAAATCAAATGAACACTAAAGGCATAGTCACACAATATATTGGACAATACCATCAATATATCAAGATATATTTTGTACATGGTAATATTGTATCTGTTACACAGGTTACCATCAGTGTACGATTTAATAAATATATAAATATATATATATAATTACATCACAAGGTCACACAAGCTCTATGAATGTGGAGAGACCAGAATAAAAAAACTGGTCAAATTGCAGTTTCAAACACAGTAGCTTTGTAGATTTTGGCTCATCTGACTGCTGCACTTGCACAGATCTTCACATGATGGTGTATTTTGTTGAAGTGTGGTGAAGGGTGCTATAACCTAGCTATAAAGACTATTCTGCTGTGGAGCTGAATATAAAAGAGCCAAATCCCTTTGGACTTATAAGGTTCTAAATGTCAATGTAGTTTCTTATTCTGTAACAACGTTTTAACATTATGTGAACTGATTTTTTTTTTATTGTTTGCATTTTAGACTCTTTATCTAGAAAACAGAATTGTTATCTCTGTATATGTCAATGTCAGACCAGAGAGTTTAAGGCTCAATATCTCCAATCTGCTCAGAATGCATGCAGAACCTCATAGTTCCATGAGAAATGACATGTTCCCGACCCCCGGGAAGTTATGTTATCAGTCATCATGTACAAGACAGCAGGTCACATAGCCGAACTAGCATCTGGGAATAAAGTTCACATTTAAGGGATGTGAAGGGTGCTTGTGTAAATGTATTATTTATGTTGCTCAAATAATTTTACAATTATTTACCAAAACAAACAAAACGGTGTTATGCTGTTCCCTGCTCTCCCCTAAATCTAAGCTGTACATTTTGACTGCTAGTGCATAACAAAGTAAATCAGTGCAGTAAGTGAAGGGCAATGGGAATAAGTCCATTAGAGCTTAAATGGGGGAAATAAACAATATTTCTGACAGTTCTTTTGAAAATTATTTTGGAACATTTGCAAAGGAACGATAATGCAATAATTACTTCCAGCTATTTTGTTTATTAAGCCTTCATCAGAGCTACATTACATGTCCAAAAATATGTGGAGACCTGCTTTTACAGCTTTTCTTCTGAAATCAAGGGATATTCATTGGGAGTTCGCTTGGCTGCAGTACCAGTCCCTACGTATCAAAAAGGGCTTTATACTGGATGTTGGAACATCTGTGATGAGGATTTGATTACACTCAGCCACACAAGAGCATTGTTGGTGTCAGGTACTGGATGATTAATTCTGCCACTCTAACACATCCCAAAAGTATTGGATGGAGCATCATCATCACTCCAAAGAGTGCCCCTCTAGCCCATGCTCAGGGTTGTGCTCCAAAGTGTCCAAATCAATTGATAGCTAAATGTGTTGGTATGGAGCTTAAACAAACTGTGTGCACTCTGAAATAGATGGTTATACTGATTAGGAGGGATGTTTAGATACGTTTGGGCATACAGTGTCATTCAAAAATTAAAACCAATACCTATCTACATAGTATACAGAAACACTATAGCATCCCTGCACTTCTGCGAGAAACACACTTTAAAAAGAAGTACTTTATCATTATTCTATCCATGTTATGACAAATGAGGCTGTTGCTGTAACAGATGAGTTTTGCTGGCTCATATTGAGAGTGCTCAGTGCATTAATTATCAGTGTTCACACAAATCTACAGTAGATTTCTATCTGTGAAAGAGGTTATTTTAGCTGTATGTATCTGTTAAACTATCACTTAACCAGCTAAGTGCTGATTCTGGCTATTGCTGTGAATTGGAACCCACAGTATGACACTGCAGTCCAGTGCAGGTGCTGCATTAAGCTTCTGTAGAAACATCCAGCTTTGCAAAAGTGATGACAGTTCATACAGTAATCTAAATTAACCCGACTAACGGGCACTGCCACCATGAGCCATTTTTAAATGCCGAGACAACTTATCATAGCTGGAGTGAGCTGTCATCTCTCCATAAAGCCCAGCGATTTATGCCAACCTCCCACCACATGCGCTACATCACAGACGCGAGGCAGAGGAGGACTGGGCTTCTTCATGGAGCTGCTCCAGCTTAGTGAAAACACAATCCATCTAGCTGGGCTGCTACGCTGGAATTGATCATGTTGGCACTATGACAGTAAGATGAAAACCTCTCTTTTAAAAGATGGTGAGGTGAAACAGTCTCATTTTTACTGCAAAACAATAATATTCCTCACATTTTTCCTCTCATTTGGATTAGACTTTGGACGCTTGTGCCTAATTTATACTCTATAAAGAGTTTCTAGGTCAATAAAATCAGTACAAAATAAAACTTGATGCTGTGGATCGAGGACTGTTGAATGGCCACACAACTACAAATGGAATGTCCCATCTGGGCTTGTCTGGCAATCACTATCATGTATCAAGCTTAAACGGTACAGTGAAGGAAATAATTATTTGATCTCTTGCTGATTTTGTAAGTTTACAAGCGAGTTTGTCCACTGACAAATACATGAACAGTCTATAATTTTAAGGGTAGGTTAATTTTAACAGTGAGATTTTAACAGGAAATTTTAACATTTTTATAATTTATACAAATAAATTCTGGCTTTTATTTTTGAAATTCTATCTCTCACTGTTAAAATTTATATACCCTTAAAATTAGACTGTTCATGTCTTTGTCATTAAAATGTTTGCATTAATTATAACAATGCAAAGTAGAAGCGTTTTTAGTGTGTCCATTTTCTAAACTTTCCTAAATCAAAATAAAAAAACAAACAAACAAACAAACAAACAAAAAAACAATATCATTTTTTTATGTTGAAATATTGCAATAATATGAAGGGTATCCCAGTATCCCTCATGCATTCTCAAATATTATTGTTATTATTTATATACAGGCAACTGTTTCCCTGACACAGTTTTTAGTCAGAGTGGAGTGAATGCTGCCTGAGTGTGTGTGTGTGTACGTTTGATGGCAGGCTCTCAGGTCTGAAAGAGAAACTACACACTCTCTTGCTTTCCTCCTTGCTCCATTCAGGTCTGAAACCCCTGCAGCTTAAAGGAGTCTTTTCAAACCCCCCAGTTTCTTTGGGACGCACCACTTGACTCGCATCACCTCAGTTGGCATCACATCTAACGCTTCACAGAGGAAAACTTCAAGGACAGGAAAACTTTTAGGACTTTATACCTCTCCGGCATCTTCAGATGATTACAGTCCATAAAATCTGTTTCATGCTCACGACCTTCATATCCCCTTAATGTCTTTCATGTCCTTTTTTGGACATAAAAAAAATGAAAAAAGGGGTTTTGTGCCACAACTGAGGAAAGAACAGCTGTTACTACTTACTACTGCATTTGGTTTAACAGTATCTGCTTAACATAAAAGCGTTTACACTGTCATTCAAGTGTATTATATAGCTCTTAAATCTTTGTCTTGTCGAGTGAAGAGTTTTACTGCAGCCAATCGTTTGGCCATTAGATTGAATCTTAAAGCTGATTAATCAGATTAAACTAATAAAACGCTGATTACTCGGCACAGAAAAAGAAAGTCACAATGAATGGAGCAAATAATTGCATAATTACGACATCCATATTTACCACACTGGCCTGTATGAACAGATGCATGGGTATATTACTGTACTGAATACTATTGAACATCTAAAATAAAATGCTGCATTTATGTATTGTGCTTCATATCTGCCATAAGGGAAAAAAAAGAAAGGTAAAATTACACTCACTATCCATTAGTGTCTCTAATAAGCACAGACCTTCACGTCTAATACGAACAAAAGGAAGCAAAAGCACAGAGCCCAACCCAAGGAAATATAATAATTTGAACTGAGGTTCGCTGAAGATAATGACACATAAGAAACATGATTAAGGCACTGTGTGTGGTTCTCTCGCTCTATCAGTGGCGCTTTAATTAAAACACCTCGCCGAACCCCAGAACTCAATTACTGCGTTCAGACACAGTGTGCTCGGGCGGCACATCGCCAATGACAATTCTTCTCATTTCCTATTCAAGCTGTTCAATATCTGAGCAATCAAACTAGCCCTATTTAGAGGAAAGGGAAGGGAAACACAGGACAGTAGAAACATCTCCCTCATTATATACTCTCCTGTTCGAACCTCTGCAACCCACCAGAGCAACCGTGATAAGAGTAATCAAGTGTAATTGCTTGCTGAAGAAAGCTTTCTGTAAAAGGCCTTGACAGAATAGATCCAGCCATTCAAATATAAAAATTATAGATAGTTAAACATGATAATTAAACATTAGATAGTTAAACAATAGATAATTAAACATGATCTCAAATTGTTTATGGATTTTTAGAAAGAACAAAGTGAACATAATTGTCTGCAGAATTTGCTAAGAGCTATTCAAAACATTTTACATTTAATTTTTTACAGCATTTATTATTATTATTATTATTATTATTATTATTATTATTATTACATTTGCATAAAAACTTGACAAGAATAAGTTATCTAGAACAAACCTGATCTTGGGGGCACCCCTGCTCTGTAC
This sequence comes from Acestrorhynchus altus, assembly GCA_034509495.1. Classification (NCBI taxonomy): domain Eukaryota; kingdom Metazoa; phylum Chordata; class Actinopteri; order Characiformes; family Acestrorhynchidae; genus Acestrorhynchus; species Acestrorhynchus altus. Next base: position 32,698,417 of record CM067504.1, on the reverse strand, counting down.
ATTTTAGCATTAACACACCACCTACAGCTCTGAAGGGTTTGTTAAGGAGCTTGTTAATAAGCTCTAAAATATGCAGAGGAGGGGGGCCTCTAGGAACAGGGTTTCAGATTCTTACACTTCAACTCATCAAGTTGAAGAACTCACTATTCACTTGCCTTCAATATCCAACTTTTGACAGGAGACATTGGTACCAGACCATCAATGAATTTCACTTCACTTGTCACTGATATTAATGGTATGGCTGAATGGTGGTGGAATGGTGTATATATGTAACACTGGACAACAAAGTTTTTTCTGACGGAATAATTTTTGGTCCATCATGTGTATTTTGAGCTGTTAATCATGAAAATCCTGTGAAATAAATTTATTGCATACTGTTTTCTAGAACATCTACTTTTTCAAATATTTTCCCCACATTTTCAGTTTGTCCATATGTAGGCCACAATATACATGTTCTTCATGTTTTACAAGCAAGCCTAGCAATGAAATCCTTGCATTTGATTGAAACTGAATGACATACATGGCCTTCTACATTTACATTTACATTTAAGGCATTTAGCAGACAAATGTGCTTTTCTGTTCACTCAGAAAATATCCTTAGCTAGTAGACAAGGCTAGAATCCAGAGATTCCTCACACTTAGATCCTGTCCAAAACAAATGTCAGATTGGGGACTAACAAGATTCAGAATAAGTCTTTATGAAGTTAAATACTCTTGAAACAGATGGGTCTTCAGTCTGTGTTTGAACACATTGAGGGACTTCCCAAGTAGATGTTCATTCCACCATTTTGGTGCCAGAACAAAAAAGAGTTTGGATGCATGATTTCCTTGCATCTTGAGGGATGGTGGGTGAAGTCCAGCTGTACTTGAAGTTTGCCATCATGTATGGAGGTGCTGGTCCATTTTTGGCTTTGTAGGCCAGCATCAAGGAAGCCAATGAAGTGAACGCAGCAGAGGACTTGAATTTGACTGAATTTGGGGACAATGAAGACAAGCTGCAGATGCAACAGTCTGATGGTCCGCATAGGAAGGCCAGCTAGAAGGGAGTTGCAGTAGTTTAGTCTTGAAATAACGAGAGACTGAACAAGCCCCTGAGTTGCCTCTCTAGACAGAAAGGTTTGAATTCTCCTGATGCTGTAAAGGAGAAATCTGCATGACCGAGTCAGGTTTGCAACATGAGTTGAGAACGATAACTGGTCATCCACAACTACACCAAGGCTCCGTGTTTCTGCAGATGTAGTGATCAGTGGGTTTTCAAGGGAAATTGTGAGATCAGGATGAGGACCAATGGTTCCAGGAATGAATAGTAGTTCAGTCTTTCTGGGGTTGAGTTTGAGGTGATGAACTGCCATGACGAGACACCAGAGAGGCAAGCTGAGATACAGGATGAGACATGGGTGTCGGAAGGTGGGAAAGAGAGGATGAGTTGAGTGTCACTAGCATTGCAGTGGTAAGTAAAACCATAAGATATTACTTTACCAAGAAAAGTAATATAGAGAGAAAAGAGAAGAGGACCGATGACTGAGCCTTGTGGAACACCAGTGGAGAGTCTGCAAGGAGCAGATGTGGCAAACTCACATGTTAACTTGTAAGAACGCTCTTCAGGTATGATGTAACCATCACAATGTAGAACTGGTGATTCCAAATCTACCAAGGCCTGACAGGAGGATGTTGTCGTCTACTGTGTCAAAGGCTGCAGAGAGGCTAAGGAGAATTATGACATTTGAGAGTTTGGCTGATCTTGCAGCATGGAGTTTTTCAGTGACAGCAATAAGAGCAGTCAATGTTAAGTGTGCCAGTTTGAAGCCAGATTTAGGTCCTAATACTGTCATTAGTGTAATATATCAATTTGGTGCATTACGCTGCTGCATTTGTTTTAGTAGACATATCAAGATCAACAGCTGTAGATGTCTTCTCAGTGTCGCAACAGCTGCAATATGTTCTGCTGCATTTGTGGGGGAGTACACACTTATGCCTCAACAATGCACCACCACAAATCTTTTCACGAAAGCTTATGAATTGAACTTCGGTTGTAAGGTTGGTGATCAAGACAAATCTTGGGGTCCTCATATCTGTTGTGAAGGTGTGCTGTTGTTCTTAGGGCTAGGCTTCTTAGGGAGAGGTTCACGCAAGTCAATGCCATATGGTGGGAACAGAAGGATCATGTCAGTGGCTACGTTTATATGTAAAGATATTCCAATCCGACTGAATTCATTCAAATTCTACATTCAGACTTGATGAAACTCTATGTGTACATGCCCACTGGAAATCCTCTGTTCCAAAATGATGAACGTGTACCACCACTAAGAACAAGCTGGACCAAAATGCATCACCAAGTATAACCACAATCATAGGCAACATACATTATGCTTATCTAGAGCTAACCAGCTAGCAGACCATCATAAGGTATTTTTGTCTAGATGACCAGCTTTTCAACCACCTTGACCATTAAAGCATCTTAACCATCTTAAATAATCCGAAACCAACTACCACCTAAAGTTAGTCTTCAGTTGTGTTTTTCAGCAGGGCACTAACGAATATGACCCATAAATGCTTTCCATACCTTCCTTAAAGTTCTACAGCAGGTCATCAGCAAACCCAACATCCACTTTATCAATCTCCCATTTATATACACAAACCAATTTATCACATCTGCCTTCAGCAAAGAGACACTCTTCCTATGCCAAAGCCAGAATCATGGTGCCTTGAGTTAGCAACAGATGAAGATGCTACAGTACATTGAGAGTGACATTGATTCAGACTTTGAACCATGTCTGGTGAGCGTTATAACACAATCAGAACTAAATTTGGGTTGTCAAAAGCAAATGCAGGGTTGCTGGGTACATGACTTTGAGAATTTGTTGTCCCCTGGAACAACACTTTCACAGGAAGACAGTTTGTGCTAATACACTGATATGGATGGGTTGTTTGCAGCTTTGGGTTGTGAGCATGAGCTGAAACAGTGGTATATATTATATTGATTCAATCTTGTTCAACCTTAAGGCTGTCTTCTTACACAATGACAATGTTCATCCTTCAGTACCTGTTGGTTCTGCTGCACACATGAAAGAAACATATGAGGATATGGAACTATTATTGAAACACATCAACTATAAACATCTGTGAGAATTTAAAAGTGTTAACACTGTTGCATGGACTGCAGCTGGGAAACACTGCTGTTTCCTTTGCGAATTAGACAGCTGTGACAGAAAGTAAAATTACACAAAAAAAGGAACTGGCCAATCCATCACCAACTGTCTCCATGACAGAAAATGTAGCACACAGATCACTTATAATAATAATAATATATTTGCCTCCACTTCACAAAAATCTAGAACTTATGAAAAAGTTTGTGAAAGGAAGGTGAATCTTTCTATTATTTAGGACAAATAACTGCTGCCAAGATCAATGAAGGCAATATTTTAGTCCACAAATCCAACACATCATGAATGACAAGTAGTTCGAAGAGCTGCTGAGAAAATCATTCAAGGGTGTTGCAGAAACTTTCCTTGGCAACTATCGAAACTACGGCAAACCTGTTGACATTCAAGCTTACAAAGTGATGAAATGTAACATGTCATTGGAAATTCATTTTCTGCATTCAAACTTGGATCTTTTCCTTGAAAATATTGGAGCAGTCAGTGACGAACATGGCAAATGATTTCACCAAAACATTCGCACTATGGAAAAGCATTACCAAGGCTTCTGAACACCCTCAATGCTGGCTAATGACTATTGCTAGACATTAACACAAGATGCATCAGATATGAAATAAAAATGAAAATCTGCAGCAAAACATTAACAGCTCAGTTGAACTAACGATAACTAAGAAAATTTAATCTCATGTTTCTCAAAATGTCTATGATACAGACAATCAGACTAATTTTTTGTGTTCAACATGAATCTGCCTACCACAATCACCACAAATTTTGTATAAGAGTCATGTGAAGAAAAGATCTATCTACGAGCAATGGAACATAATGTATAACTGAATACTTGAGTACTCATGCACATCCCTACTGAGATCCATTGTTCTATGACAGTGTGAGCTTTTAGAAATGCTTAATATTAATGAATGCTATTGAACAGGTTAGGAAAAGGCTCTACATACAGTCTATACAAGAGGAACATTTTGTTCTTACCAGTCTAGAAAGAGTACACTGGGATTGTAGCACAAGAACAAAAATGTTGAATTATTGGTGCTCAGAGTGAAAGGACTACATTTTCACCAAGGACACTTCTGTTGCTATACTATCACATATTTGAAGTTATTTTCTCTTAACAATAGAAAATACTAGACTCCCATAAAACATCCTTTGGAGATAATTTAATGAACACAGTGATGTTCATTTTGTATGAATATTATTTATGTTTCTACTAAAATCAGAATTTTACTGAGGAAATAAACAGTTACTGTGCAGAAAAGAAGCTTTTCATTGGATTTACAGAATTTACAATGGTGAGAATAAAACTCGCCAACAGAAAAGTCACGTAACAGCAATGATTGTCAACCATCTCACACTGACAAACGCGTGACCTGAGAAACCACTTAGCATTTACATCATGCTCTCCCACGCCCGCCACTCATCTTTTCACCCAACTTCTCCCGCATTAGCCACCAAATTAGAAAATATCCCGTCTCATAACATCAGCTGCCCTTTAAATTATTCTCTTGAACCTGCGCCGCTCCATCACGCAGCGGAGTTAATTAAGCTATAGCGCCAGTAATAAAGAAGATGGATGGTGTGCGGGTGGAGACGCATGCTCTCGCCTGGCGACAACAACCCAAGCCTGTGTAAGGTCAGGAGTCTGGACGATTGATGGATCTGTCAGCCAATCGTCTTCATGTGACAGTGGACTTCCCTGGCGGCCCCCCACCTTTCCACAAAGAATTGGATTGTTCCTGCCCACGGGTTCCATCATCTTCAGCCCAACGGGGGAACAAATGAATGGCCTGAGCAGGAGGGAGAGACAAGTCATGGCCTTGCTGTGGATGCAGAGAATCAGAATTCAATCTGGGAGGGCTACCAGTCATTCTGCACTGTCGATGCCATCGTCAGTGAAGGCAGCTCAGAATGAAAAGGGTGTCAGTCCCTGGTGGAAAGCTAAAGGAGCTAGTATGGTTGATCAGTTTAGAGAGAAGCTGCCAAGGCCAAAGGACAATAATCATCTGGCTTCATTTTATTTGGCCTTTTACTGAAAAAAACAAAAAAAACAAAAAGACAAAACACAACGCAGAAGCACTCCACTTCAATACTCTATGGCACCCGGAACACTTCATATCGAGTCACCAATGCATTATAATCACAAACCAGATGGCAGTCACTGAGGAAAAACAATGCTGACACTGTACTTGACTGTGGTGGCAGCAGTCCGCAATGATGGCTAAAGCTGAACTGTGTGAATTATATTGTATATGTTAGGTATACACCTGAATTCTTTTCAAACTGCACTGCTGCCACATGGTTGGCTGAGTAAAACGTAGAACAAAATATCCGACCATAGTTTTATAGCATAAACAAATGAAGCTAGGGATGTGTGGTTTAAAGAAGCTGTCAGTCGGCGGCTGTGAGCGCCATCAGATTTTAATTTTTGCGTCACAACTGTCTTACATATTGTGTAAAGGTTGGTGCTTCCAAAGTGGAAATGATCCACAAATGGCTGAACCTGTGGGAAGCGGGCAAAATGGCATCCAAAAATGAGTAAGGTTGGATATTTTTTTAACACATCTTGTATATATAAAAAACAACAAAATTGTAGGATACATGTAAATATTTATTTACTTGTCTTTAATTATTTTTAAATATTCTGAATATTTCAAAATAAATAAAGCCAAGTCATACAATATTCTTGTAGCTTTTTGTATTTGCACGTTTGTAGCAAAATCAGCCATACTTTGTGAACCACAGTATCTCTCCAGTGCCACTTGGTCACCAGTTCACACCTGCTGTTGGAATCCTTTTTATTGTACAGTACCAACAAATCAGAACAGAACAGAGTGCTTTTTTAACAGAACAGTGTGTGAAGGCCAAACTATGCACAGTCAGTTACCGAATCATTTCAAACTGCTGCTCACGCAGTGCTGAGAGACAGCTGAATGCAATTGGAGGAGAATGCTGACTGCCCAGTTATGCAAAAGTGAGCTGGCAGATGACCAGGATTGGGCAGCATCACTGTAGATGGACAGAAAGGAAGAATTAAGACATCCATCCAACCCAGAGAGAGGCAGGATTAATTGTGCTCTTTTGAACACAGATGGCTACGTTGTTCAGATATAACGATAGATAGATAAGTAAGAGATACATTAAAATAAACCTACAGAGCTACAGAACAAATAATGTGCCACTATGAATATTAAGTAACGTAAAATTGCATAAACATGCAGGTAACAATAGGAGGAATACAGTGCAAATGAAGGCTCAGTACACTTGTCTACTGTGTACATGTACAAGTAAAGTATGTGTGCAAAAGCTATGAATAGATATTCTAAATATTGTCTGTGCAAAGAGATATGGATAGAAGAGCAGTAATGTCCAGCCATTCAGTGAGTGTCAGTTAAGTACATAAGTGTAAATAAAGTATCAATGATTGGACAGAACAAGTAATAATGACCAGCCTTATTCCGTGAGTGTGTTCTGTCAGTGGCTCAATGTGTAATAATGTCCTGACAGAGTGAAGAGGAGTTGTACCGTAAGATCACTGTTGGTAGCCTCCTGTACCGCTCCTTGCTACAGCAGAGCTGAATGAGTCTGTTGCTGAAAGTGCTCTGCCGTCTGACCATATAAATTTCCACTGATAGGATTAGTGTTGGACAGTATATATATATGATTCTGAATTTTAGTATTAGCAGTAATGAAACACTATATGGACGCTATCTTTTATCTTCCTTACAAATTCTGACACTTGCAGCATCTGTTTTTTGAGTGTGTGTGTTTGTGTGTGTGCATGCAATGACTATTATTGCATTGTCATTATTAATAAAGACATTATTATTAAAGGGTATACATAGCTGCTTTTATATATTGTTCATTGCATGTAATATGTAACACTTCTCTGGTAGGAATAACTCAACTGATTTGCACTGTAGTCAGCTTAGTTAGCCAGTTAAACACATCTTTTTTAACTCACCTGTTAATTGTCAGGTTTAGATGGGCTGTTAAGTCAGGGAAATCAGTAAACTGTGCAGGCAGCACTCCAGAACCAAAGATGCCAAAGAGAGAGAGAGAGAGAGAGAGAGAGAGAGAGAGAGAGAGAGAGAGAGAGAAAGAGAGAGAGAAGCATATATGGAGACCCTTGCCAGAGGGGGAACATTTCCATTTTGATGCCGTTATCTGCACAGCCATGTTGCCACTGACATATCTGCTATGTCACATCCGCTCTGGCCCTGACCCGACAGAGCAAACTGATCTGGACAGAGATGGAGGGGGAAAGCCTGGAACTTACATGCGAAGGTTAGGCTTGCCTCACGGCTGACGATAGTACCAAAGGAGTTGGAGGCGAGGCACTGGTAGGTCCCAGCATCCTGGTCTTTGTTCAGCCGGCTGATGCGGAGGTTGCCCCCAGAGAGGCTGTAGTGTGAGCTGGATTTAGGGTTGAGGATGGTGCCATTAAACTTCCACCTAAAAAAAAGAGCCAGAAAAAGAGCCAGAGAGTGAAAACAAAAGTGGTATCCCCTCTTCATCTAACTAAGGAGCATTTTGATTGTTTCATTCATCAAAAAGTAAACACAGCAAGCAGTTTAATTGTAAATTAAAATAAGAGAAACACACACACACACACGCACACACACACACACACACACACACACACACACACACACACACACACACACACACACACACACACAGTCAGTGGAAGCGTCTACATCTAAAACTCTATATAACATTAAAATAAACACATATGATCAGTCAATGATCAGTGAGAATGTTTATATCATGTATATTTAAGAGACAATTTGTATTCTGATTAAACAACAATAAAATATTTATGCACAGGTTAACATTCTGTTCTTGTCCACAGAACTCAAGTGTCCCAAGAACGAATATAAATCTTGCCACCAGATGTCTATTGTCTGGTCAGAATCTGTCTTCTGGCCAAAACAGAAAATAAATAAATAAATAAAAAAAGCACAACTTATGACCATCCATCTTGCTCGACACCCAGTCAAACAGCATCAAAGTGGAGCTTAATCATGGTGTAGCAGCAATTAAAACTAATAGCCGCAGTGAAAATTCAGTGGGCCTGCGCTCTATAGAGGGCTAGGTGATCATTGCAGGAATTCTCTGTGACCAGTGAAGGATGTAATTCATTTATGAAGGCAGCTGATTTTCCACCCCTTCCCCATACAGCCTTATTAGAGCAAACAAGCTGCAAAAAAAATCAATATCTCTAAATTCCAGGGTGCCTCTGCTCAGGCTATAACTCATCATTCATGTTTAAAGCACCTATTTCTAAAGATCACAACTTTCTTCTACCCCATTGACAGCCTCCACTGAAGAAAATTCAGTGAAAAGAAAACATGCTTTTAATTATAAATGATACCTGACATTTATTAGTCACTGATTCTATAAAATGTTATTAAAAATTCACTACAAAAAATCAATCTCTGATATTCTGATGTATTACAACACACCACTTTCGTCAATCTGAACTCAGTGTTACCTTCAGACTGTTTGGTGGACAACAGATGCTTTAATTTACCTAAACAAAAACAGCATCTGCCTAATACCCAGAAGAGCTAGGTCATTTGCACACACAAGGATATGCTCCATGGCAAAACCACAGCACAATATGTTAACCTTAAAAACACACACTGACACCGACTGTGGCCAGACCAGCTTTCTGTACACAAGTCAAAATTTTCTGAACTATTGACATTGAATATTTGTAAAAGACTACTTTTCAGTTTTTACTTAAAGGTAAAGAAAAACAAAAAAAAAAAAAAAAAAAAAAAAAAAAAAAAAAAAAACAACCCAAAACAACACTATAATAAGCAGTAAAATAAAAAGTACTAAAATGGATTGTATGAAGGGCACAAATGTGCACTAAAAATACAAAAAACGGAAACTTGAAACAGAACTAAAAACTTACTCATCCAGGTTCTACTGACAGTTTAAACAGTTTCTGGGCTAAATTGCTGTAGATTGAAGAGGAAGATGCATTGTTCTTAATAGACAGATAGATAGATAGATAGATAGATAGATAGATAGATAGATAGATAGATAGATAGATATGTATGGAAGCTTAATCATCTATACATTTAAAGATACACTTTAAACAAATAAACAGTTTTTTCTCCAATAACCTTAATTGAATCCATTTTATTCTATTTTTCATGAGAAAAAAATAAAATAAAAATAAAAGTTAATGGTAATTAAAACAGCTCTCAAATAAGTGTGCTATCCACAGCTTCTTACTGAACTGCTGCACTATTACGTTGGGTATATTGAGCTGCGTACCCTGCTGTGAACTGAACTGTTCAGATCACCCAGAAGAAGCTAATTCTATAAAAGTCCCAGTGGGTCTTCATGTTCTACCTCTGACTACTAATGTACCGAATTGCTGAACTGAGGTCAGCTGAGGTAACTCAAACAGGCCAAATGGGAAACAGATTCTGCTCTATAGTGAAATCAAAATAAATAATTTTGTTTTAATTGAGAAGCATTATGTCCAGAGAAAGGAAAACACTGCCTTCCAAAATAAAAACATATTTTTTTGACTAATATTGTTAAACCAGCTTAGATATACACAAAATGTTAACAAATTGACTACCACCTTATATAACTCACTGTCTTCGCTTCCTGGGACATCTTTCAACTTATCAGGTTTGTGTTTCTGCATTTGTCTAGAGCTGTTGTGTAACTTAGCTGGTATTGGTATACAGTATGGTAATTTTTGTTGAGTAAACTACTTGCAACTACTTGCAATTGTAACTACTTGCAAATTAAAACTAGCTTGCAACATAATATGATACCACTGAAACTAAATACAAAAATATTGGATTTTCACCAAATTTTAAAATAATATATCAAAACAAAAACTAAACAAAAGAAAGTGAATATTGACTGCAGCTAACAGGGATCTGCATTGTGATGGACCTAGTGAGAGATTTTACTGCAAAAGTGCTGGTAACAACATCCCAAGACTGAATTTCAAAAGAATAGTCACAAGCCAAGCCAGTTGGTGACCAGTTGGGGGTGAAGAGGATTTAGAAAGGTGGTCTGTGATCGGGGAGGCTGAGAAGCCAGTGGAAATATTGCCTCTGTGATCTTGGAAGTGGAACAGACAACTGCATCAGATGATCAGTGGGTTGGCCGACTGTGCATCAGCAAGTGGCACGGACGGATGTTTAGATACACAACAAGTACTTGTGAATCTAACCAAAGTCATTGTAAATACAGACTCCACAACCCGTTGTTCAACACTGCTCTTTTCTTGGATATCAGAAAAGCTCAGGATACGTGAAGGAGTTTCTTTTCTTTCTCTGTATTGCCGACAGTTTGATTTATTTTATTTATTTATTTATTTTTGCTCCTTGTGTAATTTGTACTCAATACACTTGGTTTCATCACTTGAAATGCTCTATCAGATGAGGCAGCGCTGGTGTTAGTATCACCATAATTGGTATTAACAAGTACCATATTACCATGATAACACCATAGCATCCACCTGAACGACCATAGTAACAAACTTGCAATACTACAGCACTCATCTACCAACCACTTAGCAACACCATAGCAACATTCTTCAGGAAATGCACTTTTCTAGTTTACTTTTTCTGTCAGTTAGAATTTCTTTTTTGCATTTCTTGTCATTTTCTCTGATTGGGTTTGCTTTTGAATATTCATTCCTTTCAAGGGTTCTTCCCCTCCCTTTCCCATTACCACTGGCTCACTTAAAAGAAGCTGGATCTAAGATCTATTAGCTTTGAAATAACATGCATTGTGAAAGCGCTATATAAATATATTTCAAATGAACTTAACTGAATTGACCTCTGAGCTAAAATAGTTTCATTTAGTGAGAAAATAATATTTCAGTATGTGTTCAAGGCTTGTGTCTAGCTGCTGTGTCTGCTGCCTTTCTTAAAGATTGGCTCCCAATAACATGCCTTTGAGGCGCCACAGTTAATTTGTGCCTGGTTTAAAAAAGGAATAGTAAAATCCACACAATAGCAGCAATGTTTTTGCATTTTGCATTAGTTTTGTACAGAACAGGTAAACAGAATGCATCTTATCTGCATCTGAAACAAATTAAGGGATAAAGGTTCCATCCACACATTTCCAGTTATTGTATTGTATTGTATTGTTTTGTATAGTTTTTTTTTTCATACAAGAATGCAAAAAGCCCTAAAATGCTTCTGTGATTATACCAGCCCAGCAGGTGGTGCTAATATCTTATAAAGTTCCATATCAATTTCCTCCAAAAACTGTAGAATAGCTAAAATAGACCTAAATACAGAGTCAAGCTGAAGCTCATTTTCTAACAAAGATGCTCTCACTGTGTTCAAACAACAGATCTCCAAACTCTGGTCTCACACAGATTCAAAGCCACATTTGTACAAAAAAATGAACAATCAGAAAAAAAATGAATTCATTTTTTATGCTGTATCAACACCACTGTCTCTGAATCATCTAAACTCCTGATCAGACAGAGAAGACTAAGTTTTTTTTTATCTAAATGGGAGCTCAGTATATTCTGTCACAGTGTAATTAAAGAGTAAACCCAGACTTTATCTGTGTGAATAATAACAGTCCAGCAGTGCTGAATCAAGATCATGATAAATGGAAAATTTTGTTCAACTGTGATAAATGAAAACAATTATTTTAAAGAATGATTATTTTAATGAATGTCAGACAGCATTTCCTCATGCCTCCATGTCACTGACTGCAGAGTCATGTGGCTACACACATAGTGAGTAGGCTCATACATAGCACAGCCCTATGATCGATGAGTTTTTACTTCCCACTCAGCAACACCTTAGCATCACCTTGGAATATCTGGTGTACCTGGAATACCTTGGAATTTCACAACATTACAGAACTCATCTACCAACCGCTGAGTAACACTACAGTATCCACTTGAAATACAACTTTGCAACACCATTCTGCATACCACACCACAGAGCAAGCACTTAGTAACACCATAGCATCCAACTGAAATATTACAGCAACTACCTTGTAACATCCTTACACCCATCAAGAATCCACATAGTATTAAAACACATTAACATAATTGAAAACTGAATAACTGAAAGAATAATCAGAAGCAACACTAAGTTGATCAGAGCTTCTGAATGTCAGTTTTGATTAATCTCTAATTAATTGCCCAGCCCTACATCAGCATTTTCAGTGACCAAAAAAAATCTAATTTTTATGGGGATGAAAGGCTGAAATGCAAAGAAAAGGCCTCATTTTTTAAAAAAAAAACCAAACACAAATATGTGTGAAAAGCGGCTTAGAATAAACTCGTAAAATAGGTAAAGACAGTTGCTTTGGATTAGAAGATGATGTTATTCTATGAAACAAAGTTGGAGTGTGACAAGGTTCTTGAGAAGACTCTGGCAGCTGTAATTTACACAAACTTCAATTACTCTGTCTTTTCTGCTTTCACCTGCAGAGGGGTTTTTCATTGAATGTCCACAATAAGGCAGTTTGCATTTGAGCTGAGTTGTAAAGAGTCTGACAACATAAGAGCTAACAAAGTGTTTTTCACACATGCTTTAAATGGAGATGGAATAAAAGGAACTTTCAGGTCAAGCAGGTTTATGTTTTGCAGTTTGGAGTTCTGTCACAGCAGTGTGGCGATGAAGAGGTTGCTAGTATGCTTTTAAAACCGTAACAGTAAGACATAAGTAAAAATGCTCTCTGAGACCTACAGATGGGTTACAAATTAACTACCTGAAATCCGGGGGCAGTTACATGCCAGTATTCTAAGCTTCACAACTCAGGATCATGGTACCTTAAAGACATGATACACAAAACATAAAGTACAAGACTAAAAATGGAGACAGGTGAATTAGGTGAATTTAAAGATGATTAATTATTAGAGTACAGACATCAGAAGCCGTACTCACTAACATTAACTACAGTGATGCGCCACAGTGTGTCCCATGCATGTTCAATGAGAAGCATCAATTCTACAGATCATACAGATCATGATAGGTGTGACATGTCGAGTATGAGGGATGAAGTACAATGAAAAAACTTGCATATATCCAATCATAAGATACCAGAGTCCATGATGCAGCAAATGCAGTACTTTCATTCCATATTCAAACGTTCGGGTGGTATGTTTTCTCTACAGGTATGGGAAAGCAATAGCAATACTCCTGTTCTTACAATCCATGATAAATATAAACAGCAATTAAACAGTTGGTCTGGGTGATTAAAATATCATATAGTAATATTTGAAGACATTTTCACAAAAAGTGATAATTATTGCTATATTTTAACATGCAATAAATGCATCTTAAACACTGATTCTTACAGGCTTACATCTTTTCTTAAATCAATCACATTTAGCCATTAAAAATAGACATAGCAGGATGTGATTTCAATTGGATGATGCATGGAACGCCTGTGTTCAAGCCCACATGTGACCAGCTGAAGAGGGGAATGCATTCGTGTCACACTGCAACAGTGTTGTTACACACAAGACACAATTAAAAAAATTCAGCTCCATTACTTTAATCTCTACACTCAGAGTTTTTCACTGCTAACCTGCACAGTTTACTCTTTCAGAGAAGAGACCATGTCTCAAATCACATCATATTCCCTACATAGTGCACTAAGCTACCACTGTTGGGCCCTCCAAGGGTTTTGACATGACTGACCTTGTGCTCTGACCCTGGCTTTTAAAGTTGGGATAGGTGAAGAGATCACTGTACTGCAAAAGAATAGATGACAATAAAGGCATATTATTAAATTATTATTATACCACAGTTAGTTCTGACCTGGCTGGCTGACGGAAATTCCAGGATTGACAATATTGCAAGATAATGGCACTCTGACTGGAGCTCTTGACATGTTATTCTACCACACACACACACACACACACACACACACACACACACACACACACACACACACACACGCGCGCACATGCGCACACACACAGACACACACACACACACACACACACACACACACACACACACACACACACACACACACACACACGTAGCCTAGCAACAGCTGCAGCGCTTACATGACAAAACACCAGCCATAACAAAGCAGCGACATTGCAATTATACCAGTAAAAGATAGCCAAACTGAATTATAATGAGTTCATAAAATCTACTGAACTATATTAAACTACATATATATATATATATATATATATATATATATGTATATATATATATATATAGGTAGGAAGGTAGGACGGTAGGAAGGTAGGTTACATTGTGTGGTTTGAGGCACAGATTAGTTCAGCCAATCCACCAGAGTGTGATCTTCTGCATCATTTAAGGAAGAACAGATAACTGGAACACAGAGTAAAGGTCTACATTCCTGCAGACTTGACAGTATTTAACTGCCATGCCCGGAAGCAAACAGTGGGAAAACAAGTACAAGTAGAAAAAAGCTGCAAATTAATAAATAGCCTATATAAAGTGAAAATAATCAGAAAATAATCAACATGCATAAATAATGTAGGAAAACTGCTAAATAATCAATAAGAAAGTGAGAATTGAATGAACTGTGCATTATGCTGCTATAGAAATGGCACAAAGTTGGAAAAAAATGGACAAAAGTTCAGCTTCACATAAATGTAAATATTCAAATCATAATAGCTTTGCCATTTTGTGCAGCCTTGGGCATAATATAAAACATAACAGGGTCTAATATTTTGGCTATTGCTTGTAAATTTGATGATTGGGAAATGATGACTGAAAGACTTTGTGTATCGAGATTTTGAGGATGTTATTTAGGTTTTAGTTAATTTACTGAAATTATTTTTATTATTTTCTTTCTCTTAAAATCTAACAATAAATGTTAATAACAGAACTGTTTCAGAATCTCAATAATACACTCAAGGTTTGTGCCTTAATGTAAGATACGTGCACTGGTCTACTGATCTACATTTGGCCTAGAGTACATCAGAACCATTATCTCCAATTTAGGACAAACCTCATGTATTTTTTGGTTAATTTTCCCATTACTGATTCTATTAAATAAAATTGTGCGTTTGATGAATCTAAACTAAAAACTAAAACTAAAATGTAAACTGTCAGGCAGAAATAAATGATTAAATACATACATACATACATACATACATACATAAATAGTACAGGGGATGGCACCTGAATCATGGAATCACCCAGAGACTCAAACCTGTAAATCTGACTGAAGGCAGCATGTATTTCTGTATGACTGAATGTAATCAGATGAACCAGCACCCTGCAGCTGAGCCACTTCATTTACTCAGCACATGCTTCATGTGATCGAGTTCAAACAGATATTAGGTGGTATTATAAAACCATCTGGCTTTGGAAAGTGGAGACGCGTCGGCGTAAATCCCTGCGTGTAACATGTACACATTTGAAATCTCTGACAAAACAGCCACACACCAGCTGTCTGTACACAAAACCTGCTGAAACACAGGTCTGATTTTCCTCCAGGGCTCCCTGAACTTAAGGTGTCTACAGAAGGACACGACTCCTCAGGAGGAGATAACAGGTGTGTTCCTTAAGCTAAAATGGTTAAAAGCACAATAATGAGTGCAGAAAGCACAGCTCAGTGGTTAGCAGTGTAATGACTTTTGAAAGTGATGGAGTTTGGAGTTGCCCGGAGGAAGACATTCACCACAGGGCCAGATGATTCAGCCAAGTTGACAGGAAACAGGAAGCAGCTGATTAGCTCGTCCATTAGGCCAGCTCGATCTGAGGGGAGTAAATGGACCTGTCTGGCCAAAGCACACCTCAGCCGCTGCAGTGAAGAGAACCAGATTGATCCCACACCAGGCACTTGGCTCAGTTAGAACATACTTGGCTATTGATAAACTAATGAAGCATGTGGTCAAGAACTGTGTTTCTATTGAAGCAGCATTTTGGTGGAGCACTGAAGCACTGAAGGACAGAGCAACTGCACATGCTATTACTCACCCACAAAAAGGGGGAAATGAATCAGGACGATTCTACAAAACTCTGGGCAACCACATAGAACTTTTGTGCACTTTTAATTTAAGTTTCAACTGAATGCATTATATTTCTTCCTATCTCATATTCCTATTGCTACAAGTCAACTTAAAATTTGCTTTTAATAAAAATAAACCAGAACAAACAACAATACAGAGCAGAGAAAATAAATACATACACACTTACACATGCAAAACATATTTACAATAACTGTAATATCTATTAGCTCTTTGTACTAATTTACTAGATTAAACACAGACATTTGAAGCTTGTTAGGGACCATTAAAATCCAAATGTTTTATCTGAATCTTATATCACACATTAGCACATAAGTGCATCTTGGGGAATTAGAATATCAGTCTTTACCTATGTGAAAATGAACCATATATGCTAACTCTCTGAGATTAGAGTTTTCAGGGTACATGTAAGCTTGTATAAAGCAGTTTTACAGCAACTCCAATAAAGAGCTGTCAGCACCATTCCTCTACAAATGACTGAAACCAGAAGCCCTGGAGTGATATAACATTGATTTAATGCCTTAAAAATCAAAATATGATCAAAAATTCCTCTGACACCTTCTAATTAGTGTATGTTAATTAATATGGCATGCTAAATCCTCAGTCCAGATCCTAAAGAGCTATTAATGAAAAATCTACTAATGAATGAGAGGAAATATTTTATAAAAGGTTTTAAGACACCCTTAAAAGCAATTTTATTAAAGAAACATGTAACATTTTCACAGTGTTAATTTTTCATTAGGTATTTTTTGAAGGACCCTCTGATACTCACTGATTCCACAAACCATTAAACCCCCTAATATTTCACTATGCAATCTTTAAATAATGCAGTTCTAACATTCCAACTTGGTCTTGTTCCCTAGCAGTCAGGAGGCTGAGTGGTACATGATGTGTCAGGTGGCTCACCTGTAAAAAGGCTGAGGCTGCCCTTGAGCTTCGCAACTAAACACCACCTCTCTGCTCTTCTCCATGGAGTCCACTGGGAACACAATGCTGCCCGGCTGCTTTGTGAACACAGGACCCTGCAGGACTTTGTCCACTGTCAGAGAGAGAGAGAGAGAGAGAGAGAGAGAGAGAGAGAGAGAGAGAGAGAGAGAGACAGTCAGCCAACTTCTTTTACATACTGACAGCCAGCCTGCTTCCAAAACAAATGATTGGTAATTGGTGTTGAGTGAGCCAACACTAGTAAACCATTAGAGAGAGAAAACCACAAGGAGACAAAACATATCAATTAATTCCACTTGCCACTATCACCGTTGCATCAGAAGGATCGTTGGGGGACGGAGACACAGCTTCAGAAGCTATTTAGATGGTAATAGGATCGCTGTTGATTTATACTGAACAACATTTAGGGGATGCTCTGACATCTGCTTTTTGTCAATTTGCGGTACGTTTCAAGAAGGCACTATAGGATTGGCCAACATGTGGGCAATTAGAGTTGTGGTTTGATGCGCTTCGTTGCGGTTTAAGAGCTCTGTCTGAAATGACACACTGGAGTGGAGTCTCCTCTGCAGTATAGGAAGATGCTGATCTGAGGGATTTCACTGGACATGAGTTCCTGGGTCTATATAGACTAGTGTTAGCCTGAGAACATAAACAATATGTTGCTTTTAAATAAAGTAAGCAATTCTAGTTTGAAATAAACAGATACCTTTCCTGCATCAAGTCCTCAAAATTCAAGTGTTTGGCCAATGAATTGGATTAAACTCATTGACAATGCATTAGTGGGATCAGGATGTTGAACTATCACCACCGATCAACCACAACAGTATGACCAACTCATTGGTTCTACTCTTATTGTCCATTTTATCAGCTCTATGCATACAGGATCACAGCGTAATTTCATAATTACAGACTACAGCCCTTCTTTTTCTTTGCATACTCTTTTTCACATTGGTCAGGACGCCTCAGAACCACCACAGAGCAGGTGTTATGTGGATGATGGGTCATTCTCAGAATTGCAGTGACACTGACATAGTGGTTGTGTGTTATTGTGTATTGTGCTGGTACAAAACGATCAGACACAGTAATGCTGCTGGAGCATTTAAACCCCTCAGTGTCACTGCTGGACTGAGAACAGTCCACCAACCAGAAATATCCAGCCAACAGTGTCCTGTAGGCAGCATCCTGTGAGAGCTGATGAAAGACTAGAGGATGACCAGCACAAACTGTGCAGAAACAGGTGAGCTTATCTCCAAATTTACATCTGAAATGAGCAGCAACTACATAGGTATTAGTGTCTAATAGATGGATATCATTCAAAACATAGCATGACATTATGTGGGTTATGTGATATTAATTATATGTAAAGATGAAACCACCCTGGCATGAACTGGTGCCCTGTCCTGGGGGCATTCCTGTCTTGTACCCAGTGATTCCAGGTAGGCTCTTGATCCACTGTGACTTTCACCAGCAAAAACAATAAGTAGAAAAAGGATAGATGATCTAAAAACCCATTTGTTGGGCTGCACTAGTTTTACATGCTTGGGGGATGGGCACTCTGTGCTACTCCAGCTAGCTGATATCATACCTGTACAAGAAGCTGCCTATTTTAGGACATCCTCAGATCACAGTGTAAGACATCAGACAAAATCAGCTTCGAGTCTTGAGAACAATGCTATTATGTTTCAGCTCTCATACAAAAAGCATCAGGCTATAGACACCAAGGATTCTGGAAAAGATTATGAGCAAGACACTTTTGTTTTTTAGATGAACTTAAAATTAAAAAGGTAATACTACTGACTTGTAAACAATGCATTCTCTAGGACTGTGTATTGGCAGGAAGCTGGCAATACAATATTACAGTATGTATTACAATTGGTTTATTTCCAATTGGCTGACCTCTAAAAGGCTGCCTTTAGGCTCTTCTACCATATCCCACTTCTGACCAGCTGTCTATATTCCTGCTATTGCCACTGGCCCTGAATGAGTTGCTCACCTGCCTTCTCCATCTATACAGAAATGTACATGGACCCTAACTAAGTTCTACTATTATTATTATTGTAATGAATGTCATTAAACCATCATTTGGTGACTTCCTGTCAGTATTCTATAAATAGTTTGGGCTTTTGTCTCCAACTCTGAGGGAGTTTCTTCTTGTAATTGTCACCTTTTGGCTTGTTGATCAGTTTGTCACCTTGTTGATCTTAAATAAGTCTTTGGACTTATTTAAATAAATGCTGTAAATAATACTACACAAATCCATTTTGATTTGATTTGAAGAGTAAAAGTATTGCTGTCATGTAGTTGGGGTTAACACAACACAAAATGATACACTGTGTCTGCCACCAATCTTTGCAAGCAATTCTGTGTTTTTGAGAACTGAAACAGTATTGCCAAAATAATATGATAATATTGATTTTGAAAGTGAATCAATGTTGATATTGATTGTTTTAATGTTGCTTTAACGTTGTTTCAATGTTATCAATTTTATAACTCATCATTTTCAAATGCAGTGTTGATTTATAAGTGTTTTGTTAACATTTTCACAACCATTTAACATTAAACATTTAAACTTTTATTTTATCCATTTTTGTACACAGATGTCCAAATAAGGGACTTATGCCACAAACCGAGAAAACAACAAAGCAGCAAACCCACAGACATGCTTTCATTATATGTTAGTTTGAACCTTGTTTGTATGCATAAGTAGTCATTTTTAATTAGCTATTTTTAATGGAAAATGCAAAGACTCAAGCAGAGCTGGGTATGAAGTGCCAGCTGAATCATACAGAACTGGTGTTACAGAGCAGAGGTTAACACCACTGCCTTCCATGAGGTAGCCTGGGTTTTGATTCACTGGCTGGAAATGAGCCTAATTTGTAAGTATTCTAATCCTACTATATACTACTGTAGGATAAATCTCATCACATTTGAACAGCACTCAACAGACATCCCACCTGAACCCACTGCGGAGTGTACATGACTTTGTAAAACTTTGTCAGGGTCATTTCAAGAAAAAGTGGCAGCTGCATTCAACTGGTGTGAATCCAACATGCAAAGCAAGTCCAAACTGACTTTGAGATTTGGAGGTTTAAAGCAGTGTGAAATGTTTCGAAGGTCAGCTGGCTTACTCTCAAGCAGCAGGGGCTCAGTATTTGCAGTCCAACCCCCAGAACAAGTGCAGCTGATTTGAGCTCTGCACAGAAACAGCAAAAGCTTTTTAGCAGCAGGAGCTTTTGGTGCAGCATTGTGTAATAAAAAAAAAATAAGTAAAAAAAAATACCCTTACAATTTTCATCATTCACTGCATTGTTTAAATAAGTAGCAATGTCTTTAAATACACTATAAGGGCTAAAGTGTTGGGATATCTGCTTGTTCTCCTCTAAAATCAATGGCGCCTTTGTTGGAAAGCTTTCTACAGGATTTGGGAGCATCGCTGGGATGATTTGATTGTATTCAGTGACAAGAGCCATGATCACCATTCCAACTCATGCTCAACTCCTCAACTCATCCCAAAAAGCACTGGACACAACAACATATAATGTACATAATACACTGTCCTGTCCTGTCACTGTCCTGAGCTTTTAGTCTTGATCACATTATTTACAGTCATAATAACAGGTTTTAGGGTATCCATATCACATTGGAACAGATGCAGGTAAACGCAAATAGAGTGAAAAGGAACAGGAATTTCTCATTTTTAAGAAAGTTGTTGAACTCTTGTGAGCTAGTCTGGAGAACAAAGCTAAGTTGGGCAGCCGTGGACTGGAGGTAAGAGAAGGAACCTTATGCCTGGTAGGTTACTGGAGAGTCTGTGAATCTATAGGTTGTGACTGAAGTGCACTTGAAAGCTCCTAACCTCCAAACTGCTCCCCAGATTCCACAACAGTGGCTGCCCAATGCTCCTGGCAGGTGTGTTCACTGTGTAACTGCGGTGTGTGTGTTTGCTCAGTAATATGTTTGTGTATTCACTATACAGATGGGTTAAATGCTCCGTCGGTGTCCAACACAAATGGAAACTTGGTTGTCTTTGTGTTTGGTTCCAGATTTCTCTTGGACACCACTGCATGAGTGTGTTCAATTCCATCACCAGCTCACCTTATTCAACATCATTAAGCACATATACTTAACCAGTTGTTGGATGAGAACTATAAATAATGCTAGATGGTGCCACAATTTTCACAAGCTGTTTTTGTATCTAAGCCACAGTGGTCCATGCTCTTTGTTAGTACTCTTTAAAGGGGCTCAGTTGATCCAGAAACTCTGATAAAAAAAGAAGCACTGCAGTATTTTCCAACCATTCTTTATCTAGAGTGACCATATTTTGCTTTTCAAATATATGGGACAGGAGGCACAGTGCATACTGTAAAAATGCAAATGTCAAATCCCAGCCAAATCCCAGGCATTTTAGGCAATTTATGTATTCTGGGTTTTTTGAAATCCCATATTTGTAGGACATATGGTCACCCTACTTTATCCCTCAGAATTAAACAGTCTGTTTTTTGTTACTGTGCAATCAGCCTATCATTAAATTATGCAGACATAGACCAGGAGCTTCGGCTACCGCTCACATCAACCATCAGAAATAAGTGATCATGGTGTGTCACATGTCACAAAGTCTCTCTATCTGGTTTCATGAACATGACTATGACTTCAGTGTTCTTCAGTGCTTATTCTTTCCAGTCACTGGATCTGAATCTCCAGCACCTTTGGGATGTGGTAGAACATGAGATTCACAGCATGTAGGAGCTCCTGAAAAGGAACTGTGTGATGCAATCATGATAAAATGGACCTGCACCTCAACGTAATGTAACCTTTTGCAATCCATGCCACTAAAAATGAGGCTGATTTGACAGTGAATTAAGAGCGCCTTTTTAGTTTAAATCTAATTGCTGTGGTTGCAGTGTGATGTGTAGCTTCACCCATCTGTACAAGTTTCAATGCAAAGCAGCTCATTTTCCATCTCATCCTTTTCCTCTGTTTCCATCTTCAGTGTCTAATTCCAACAGTTAGGTTTCCCTTTGCAAATATTGGGACATTGTTTTTTTGTCAGAAAAAGTTAATTTCGTAAGAAATTAACTGATAAGATACCACCTGCAGTCTCTGGTCATAAATTTGACAACATTTCCTAATTTGGCTACATTTTACAACATTGTTTTGACTCCAACAAGGACTGGAACCATGGCATCAATGTTTTCCACAGTAATTAAATACATAAAGACCAAAGAAGTAACTGCTGAATGTGTAATGCATTTTTTTAATGTTTGCTATTTTCTTTTTTCTTTTAACACTAAATATCATTTTAGAGTTTCTTTTAAAATGATTATGTTCTTTATAATACATAATCTGCTATGGAAGCACAGCTGATTATTATGTCCTTTGGCAAAGAAAGAGGCCCTAATCCAAATTCCACGAAATCAGATTAAAATCTGCAGGGATTATCAGTATCTGTGATTAATCCAATCTGGCTGTTTGGTTTGAAGATGACCTGTCCTGCTTTGCTGATAATGTTCTTTCATTTGGTTCTTCATCCACCAGCTATCAGGCAAATTCAAGCATGCTTTATAGTATCTATTGATTGCTCAAGATAACACCTTAACATATTTTATTGTAGCTCACATACCAGCACAGCAACCACTGAAATAACACCACCATGTCGATATGATTGCTGTAGTGAGTATCGACAACTATCCATTGATGCATGAGGTGGTAGATGATCAATTCTGTAGAAAGGGATCGGCTGCAGTCTTTAACCATAAACCTACCAGTGTGCCTACGTATATGGTGTCTGTATTATACAACAGTCAAAGTAGGAGTAACTGAATGCATATTGCTCAATCCTAGGCCAATTTTAAGTAATTGGTTATAACTTTATGTGCTTAACAAATACAAAATATTTATATGAGACATATGGTATGTTGTTATGTTCAGGAGATCGTTCCAGTATTTTCTTCTTGTATTTATAACCATAATTTAACATTTATGCAATAAAGTTTTCTTTGACCCTGGATTTTGACTTCTCAACAGATTAAATCACGGTAACATGGCATACTGCAAATTTAACCATGAGCCTCTCTCACAAGGCAAGATTTCCTGAGTAGCTAGGTATCTGTTTAAATCAGGGATCTCCAAAGGGGTAAACAACTCTTGGATTCATCCAGTCAGAGCTTGTGAATGACGTGAAACTTTCTGATCCTTTTATAGGTCACTTTTATTGCTTCCTAATGACATTTGTACTGACACAGAAATGACAAATATTAATGTCAGTAAATTAAGAAAATCAAATCAAATAATTTTGGACCAACATAAAAATAATAAAACTCTTAAAGCCACTAGAATTCTCACATTTCCTGTGATTGGCTGTTTGTACTAAGAGCAATGCATTACTGTGCATACACAGGGGGGATCAATCAAGGCTTCAGCATCTAAACCTGGATTAACAGAGAAAGCTGTTAAATACTTAATCACAGTTATGATTGTTAAACTCGGGAAGGTGAAAATTAGTGAGAAAACCTGCCTATTTTAAACTACATTGTGACCAGGTTCAATCTGGCATTTCAGCGTAAACATAAACAGCATCTGGCAAAACAGTTTGGATCAGTTTGGGTCAAGTTCCAGGATAGTCAGGACCAAGTTTCTGATTCATTTTTTGCTTTTTGTAGCTAATGAGTTAATAAAGTATATGATTAAAACATTGAAAATAAAAATGTCAAACCATATACTTAACTTCATGATGTTCAGATTAAAAGCTACACCCACTGAGCACTGATTCATACAATTATCTAATCAGCCAATCATCTGGCAGTGGTGCAATGCATAAAATAATATAGACATGGGTCAGTAGCTCAGTTAATGTTCACATCTAATATCAGAATCGGGGAAAAACTAAACTCACTTATTCTAAAAACAGCATTATTGTTTGGTGCCAGACCAGATAAACTTTTTTTTAAACAGCTGATCTTCTGGGATTAGAGTTACTCAGTCAAATAAAGAAATCACATCCATTTATAAAAGTAGCTGTTCTGCATACAAAAATCATCTTGATGAGAAAGATCAACAGATAATGGTCATTTTGCGGAGCTGACAGAAAGACTACATCTGTATCAGTATCAGGCTATATTAAAAACAAACAAACAGAAAAAAAGCAGGTAAAGGTCCCAAATCGATATCAGAATTCATGTTAATTTTTCACCAGTCCAACATTCTTCATAAATGTGCACAGAGGAGAAGAGAAATTGGGCGACAGCAGTGATGGAGGTTTTCAGTGGCCAGGAGGTGACCACATTAATATTTAAAGCAATGTCTCTGTTCATGTTTGAAAAAAAAAAATTCTAAAGAAATGGACAAATGTGGATGAAGGGGGATGAGGGTGCAGAGTCAAAGAAATATAAAAAAGCAAAGTTTAGAAAACCCAAGAACACAAACCAAAAAAGTGGTTGAATAAAGTGCTCATTTTACAGCGATCTTAAGTTTCAGTGATATACCCAGCTGTCAGCAACAAGGGGTATTCTTATATTGGGATAGTTATATGACTCAAAGTTTTCCTTTTCTTGACTATACAGAACCCATTTAAGTGAAGAGTGTACACTTGGTGTTTAGTTTTTCGATTCAATTTGTGTTTTGGAACTTTTTAATTAAACCTACTTACACTCTGCCTCCCTCTTGATGGCACATGTCTACAGCATTTATACTTGTCAGCTTTGGATGGACTGAAATTAACTCTGGTGCGATTGCTCTACCAGTGCAGTTTCTTATAGTAAGTGCAAATAGTGTCTATCAAACTCTGGAGGACACCCGACAGGTGGAATGAGACCACCCAAGCAGGTGGCTCTCGTTCAGATTCTAAACGAACTCTGGTGCAGTTAATTTGAAGTATGAACATAGTAAACAAACTGAAATGCAGGACAGGATGTCACAAGATGGTTATGTTATGGACATTCTTTCACTTGTGCAATGTCAAGCTGGCGGAGTCTGCCCGCTTCATTATGGGTCAGGTTCTATGCAGGCCTGCCCTCATTTCTTCACTCATTTCTATACTTTACGTTTATGAGATCCTTTTATATCCTTCTTTATCATTTATACTTTTATAACACTTTGTTCTGTCTTTGATTTGAATACCATGTTTTAACTAAATTAAATTCATTTTAATATACTTTGTAAAGTTATCCTACAATGGCTCCTTGGATGTTTTAAAATTGAGCTAAATATCCCAGGAATTGATTGAAAGCTAAGAGGTTAATATTACTTCTAAATAAGCTACTTCCTCACCTGGGCTGCTAGAAATAACTCATTGTAGGTCTTTAAATTGTATACTAGCAAGGATAGTAAGCAAAGTAAGTAGTAAGTTGTTTTATAAGGTTTATAACAGTAGGTTTGCAGTTCTTCCCCACTTAGGGTGCAGGGAATTACAGGTTGTATAATTTAGTTTTGGTATAATTTTGTATCCCAATGGTTGACTCATAGCTGGTGAGGGTATAGAATGTAAAACTTTCTTTTAAATGTAGCTCTTCCTGCAAAAATCTTTTTGAGCTGCAAGATTTTAGGAACATTGTATTCTTTGTATTTATTTATTTGTGTTTTCTTTTTTCTCCTTCTTCTGTGTTGATGTAGAGCACTTGCTTGCGTATTTTAGTTTAGCAGGGCTGCATCCCAAACTATATACCACCACACTACACTTTGTTTCAAAACTAGTCCCCATTAGAACTGCATTTATTAGTGCACTAGTGCCTAAGAGTAAAGTAAAGGTGTGTGTGAGCTGCGATGCTGCCATAATAATGTTATATTTTCCAGTTGTAACACGTTAAACATAAGTTGTTGCGTGGCAATAAACCAATGAACATCTGTTCATTTCCAAAAATGTGGTTTAATTCTGATATCAAGACGACATGATTTAATTAGCCAGGTTTAAGGGTCTAGTGGTTAGATATGAAGTCTTTTCTCTGCAGATCACTTGCAGTGTATTTATTCCTGCCTGCTTCCACAAGCAGCCAGTGATCTATCCACCCGAGCTCTGCTTTTCCCAGTGAGAGATATTATCCACCTGCTTCAACCCACAGCCTGCCTTCTGTCATATGTCACCTTTTCCCCCTTTTCGTTCGATTGCGAATATGTCAGTATGAACACAAACCAAACCAGGACTTAAAGGTAGCAATGCATCATTTTCTTGTTTGGTCCAAAAGAAGAGAACCAATCTACAAGTACAATCACACCCTAAAGCACTGTTAATACTAGTCCTGCTCATTCTGCTGACGTTGACAAAATATTACAAGTGATAATAATATCAAATGTAAAACCTTGCTCTGTTCTCCCTAAATGATGACTCTGCACTGTACCTTCCCATTGTGTTCACAGTCTAACTGTCTTGCACAGCACAGAGAAAACTGCTATTTGCATGGCATATGCCCAATCCACTGGTAAAGAACAACGGGACTTCTACACTATCGATCACTGCACCATAGAAGGTCATTTTGCTATTATTCACAGAGCAAAGGGCAAAACTCTCACTGCATAGACAGATATACTGTAATTTCCAGTGTGTGAAAATTGCTGTAATCTGCAGCACTGCCTGCATACTCAATGATTATATAAAACAATTCTAAATGAACACTGGAGACAAAGCTCATATGAAGCAACCCAACTGTGAAAACAATGCAGCTGAGGTTTAAAAGTACATTAACATGGCCTTTTAGCTCTTCAGAGCCTTACATGGTTAATTATCTAACCTTCAGAAGTCACAGTTATTGTTAATAATTAAAACAGATATTACATTTTATTTTCCTTTTCAGTGATAGAGGACAAAGCAATTTGGCTGTTATTTGGTTTGAACTACATGTAAATTCAAGTCCATGAAGCTTGAAGGGAATATTATTGAGCCTTACACTGTATGTACAAAAGTACTGGGACATATGCTCATTCATTGTTTCCTCCAAAATCAAAGTTATAAATAAGAGTTTTTCATCCACCGTCAAGGGAAGGCTTTCAACTAGATTTTGTAACATTGTTGTGAGTATTTCATTGCATTCCACAACAAAAGCATTAGTAGTAATCTCCACCCTATCTCATCTCAAACTTCCCAACTCATCCCTTCCAAAAGTATTGGATGGTGCGACTTCATTCCAGAGAACACAGTTCAGCTGGAGTTATATCCCCCAAGTCCATGCCTGGCACTGGGCACAATGGTGCCAAAAGGTTGATGTTACTTTATCTTGAATCCTTTTGTACCTGAAGCACTTCTCAACAGGAACAAGACAAGTTGTGTGTGCATTTTCACATCTGTGTCAGCAATGGGCTCAAACTAAAGAATCATTCATCAGAAAGGGTGTCCACAGACATGTGGACACCTAATGTATAAGGTATTACTTACAATGGAGCACCCATAGCTATCCATTTATTTTCCATTTGAACTGACTCAGGCCCCCCTGATAAACACATGTTGATGGTGTTTATTGATGGTACAGTGGAGCAACATGCAAATATATTCCCTGAATCCCTTCACAAGCCGTCAGCAGGTGAGACTTGCAAATCAGTTTACGTGTGTGTGCACATGTTCATCTGTATGTGTTGCTCCTTCCGCCAACAAACAAGCAAGCAGGATTTTCCTGCATCAAGGCGGCCGTCTGTGACGTTGAGGAGAAAGGAAAGTGCTAGGATGTGTGGAGCTGAGAGAACTGTTCACTAGCAGCCCTGGATGGCGGCTGCAGAAAAGCCTCAGCAGCTGTAATTGGGCTTGTTTGGTTTTCTTTCCAACAGACACACACATCATCCCAGGCTGCACCGCTCACACTAATTCCCCCAGTGATATGACAGCCTAGTGTTTCTGTGTCCAAGGTGTAGAATCTCTCCACCCTGCACAGTGGCCTCAGCCGCCAAACCTGGAGAAAACGACAGAGGATCTAAAAGGGAAAAAACATCAGGCTGACATAATGACACTGTTGACATTTACGCTGGCTGTGTAACTTCCAGATTAAAAACGAAGGCATTAAGTGTGAACTGCTGCACAACAGCATGAAGGGAATAGACTGAAAAGTGACTGGCCTTGTAGAGATGAGGAGTCTCTGGAGCGCTGGTCTGAAGGTGTCTGCATATATGCAGGTAAACAACATAGAGAGAGGTTTAAAAGTCCCATAATTAAGTCCCAAAACTCAGGTAAACATTAAAGTATTCTTAAGGTTTATATTAATATTTTTACAAACTTAAAAGTACACATTAAAATTTTATTTTTAAAGGGCTTCTAATTTCTCAATATTAAACATTTCCTGAAATGTGTTTTGAGTTATACAACCCTGACACTCAATGTAAATAATGGTTTATGCTACAAAATCAGCAAATTACATTTTAATTTCTAGAATCTCTCATTTAATCTCTAGATTTTTTTTCCAGTTTTCCAGTTTCATTTTCATGAAAAATGAAAACCGTGGTAATACATACTGTAGCTCTGACACCCCAAACATAAAGGTCAGTTTTCAGTTTTTAACTGGTTTTAAAAAATATGTGGTAAAGATCCAGATAATCCATAAAATGTTCACCTGCCAATGATGTTATTTCACACAAACTTTAAAGTTTTAACAGATTCAGGTTCATCAACAGCAGCCTGAATAAAACAGTTAAATTAAATATTTAAAGTAACGAGCCTTTTTTGAAAATGTAATGAGAAGAATTAAAAGTATTAAGTGATATAAACACTGAAGTACAGATATCTTATATAAAAAATAAAATCTAATTAAGTACAGTAATTAAGTACTTATACTTCATTATTTCATTATCTGGTGAATAACCATATTAATAGGGTTGGGTACTAAAATTGTTACTTTAAAGAATATTGACCAAACGTTATCAGTACTACCAAGTATTCATTCATATCAAATCAATCCATGACAAATTACAGTCTTTATTTTTTATGTACCACTTCAATAAGTTATGTGAAATAAAACTGTATAGGTTAAATTTTGTGCATGTGCATGTCCACCCATGGGGGCCAAGTTCATCATCACTGTCAATGTTTCATCAGAAAATATATATAATATATATATAATATTTTCATTCATATTATTTACTTCCAGTGTTTCTTAAATATTTTGTATGATGTTTCAAAAAAAAAGGTTTACTTGTAGCATTAGTCATATTTTATTAGGAATGGACCCTAGTCCCTTTTTGTCCCTTTTGATCAGTTTTGTTTTGTCGACCAAAATTCCATAGTGCAGTAGCAGCATTCTGGTCAAGTGGGAACGGCAGAGATGTGATTTTCCTTTTTACAGTGAGTGGATCATCAACATGATTCAAAAGCTGTTGTAAAGGTGAAATTTGATATCTTACATTTTACAGTATAATTTATACTGGTATAAATTAATGTTATTGTCCTTTGAAAATTTACAAGAACACATGAGAAAATTGTGTTGTTTGCATACTGGAGCTGGGCCAACAAACTGATCTTACAGTATACCCTCCTATCCAGACACAACGGCACCAAAGCACCAGAGCTCCATGCCTCAAGTGTAAAAGAAACACACACACAGTCAACTCAACACATGCTTATCTCATATGAGAAACATTTGACAATGCTTGCATCATGCCATGTTCCTTGGCAACCCCTAACCATGAACTGAAAACACACCATCT
Organism: Acestrorhynchus altus; assembly: GCA_034509495.1. Taxonomy (NCBI): domain Eukaryota; kingdom Metazoa; phylum Chordata; class Actinopteri; order Characiformes; family Acestrorhynchidae; genus Acestrorhynchus; species Acestrorhynchus altus. The sequence goes on along the minus strand of CM067504.1, from coordinate 32,668,708 downwards.
ACTCAGCACAGCCAAGGGGCGCTGTGTGGAAACTTCCAGAGGAGCGATCCAGCCCCATTATTTAAGGCCACTGAGAGAGAGCAGCATGCGGAAGTTTTAATTAAAGCTAAGATCTTTGGAGGGAAGTTAAATGACAGAGCCAGCGCAATTATTCTACAGCAGGTGCGGCGCACCCTTTGGGACAGGGTGTCTGTTCACTGCTGCAAGAGAGCACCTCCTGTTTTCACCTCACATACACACACACACAGAGTTGTGTTGATCAGCTCTGTCTGAGTCCAAAAATTAACATCAGGAGCTTGGCGGTGTCATGAAGAAAGGAGGTGTATGACATTGTCTGCCCACAATTTTTAGTCTAAAAGTGTAAAGAAGTGCTATATAAAATTGCTTACTTTGCATGCCTTTCCATGCCTACGTACATGGCCCAAGAATTAATTTCAGGAGCTTGACAGTGTCACAGGAAAAGGAAGTGGCCACCTCACTACTTAATGGCTCAAATGCAGTCAAAGCTCTATAACCAGATATTCCATTATATTTCAATGTTCCACTAAACCATGCACCACACCACAGACTCTACACTTTTCTATTTCAATCAATGAATGAATCTTTATTTTCCCTCAGAAAATGAACAAGTACTGACAAAATACAGGGATTGAAATAGAAAATCAAATAATAGCCAAGTAACTGAATGATGATTGAAAGTGAACCAACAAATTCAAAAAATGTTCAAATAAAAGCAATCAAGACAATAGAAGAATATAAAAATATTAATATAATAAATTGAGCAAATTATTTTTTTAATTTATAAGATAAATATATAAAAATAAAATACTAAAACAAATACAAAACAAATAGAAATTAATAAGTGAAAATAGTCCAAAGAAAAACAGATTTAGGGGATAATTATATATATGAAAGGTACAACAAAACACTTCCTTCAGAGAACTCTCCTCACTGTTGCAGGCTAGGGATAATGGATATAAGTGTTGGCTTTGGGATACCAGAGAAAGCTCTCCTAGAACAAATCAGGACAAACTATGGGTCGAGCTGGTTTTGCGTTATGCAGTTATGCAGAATTGTAGTTACACTAAAATATAACAGTGTTCCTTTTTCTGTCTTCCAGCAGCCAGCGAATCACAATGGCTCCTAAAACACATCTCTTCTAACACCAGATCACTTTAGCTAGAACGTGCTATGAATGTGACCACAGAGTGAGGGGGGGGGAGAGAGAGAGAGAGAGAGAGAGAGAGAGAGAGAGAGAGAGAGAGAGAGGAGAGAGAGAGAAGACTGATTCGCTTGATTGCATGTGAATAAACATTTACTGATATGCATGCACGCTCTAGGGGACTGAGGGGAATGCTGAGCAAGGCACAAACAAAAAAAAAAAAACAAACGGAGGAGTGAACCTCAGAGAAGAAAAAAAGAAAGATATTATAAGAGCTAAAAGAGGTAAGAAAAGAAAACAGGGCTGGTGGTGAATTGCTGACATCACCAATTAGCAAGGGCTTGCCAGCGTGGTTGTCTGGGGACACGTGTGCCTTCATCCAGCCGCATGAAGAGTAATTGCGTCCCCCGAGATGGGGCAGGTGAGTCCACCTGGAGCAGGATAGAGGCTTCTGTTACTCAGATACAGTCTTGCCTTTCATCAACAAGCCAGCCGCGCTCCTGCTAATGCCGCCATCAACAAGATATCTGGGCTAATGAAGGTTTCTAATGGAGCCAATAGCGCTGGAAACTAGAAGGGGACTGTCGTAAGGAGGATGTCGCTTGGCCTCACTCTTTGCCAGGGATTGTTTTCACAGAGTCAGGAGCCTGCAAGAGCCCAAAAATGCCAAAGAGCTGCCTCACAAAAACATTGACGTCTTCTAGAAGGCCGGAAAGGAGAAAGGCCGAGTGACGGTGGAGGGGGAATAACGCTGTGTTTATCGAAGCCTCTGCAGCAGCAGGCCGTGAGGCTGATCTCTGGGGTCTGATCTATTTTGAATAGCTCGGATTTAACAGCTTAATCAGAGAGATATAGATTGGATGAGAAGAGTGAGATATTAGGTGTGAAGGATTCTACAGAGACACACTTCAATTTGAGATGGCAGGTTGTGTTTTTTATTCTGATACCAATACTGATATTTTAAGTATTGGTACATTCTAAATGTACCCCAATCTTGCGCTCTACAAAGCAAAGCAAATCTTTGTATTAGTTTCCAATTTCCAACAAAAAACAGTATATAATGCAACATATGCTTACCCATTGGCTGTTATAAACCTGGCTAGTGCACCCCCTAGAGATAAATTCAGTTTTGCTGTGTCTGTGACTTCATCTTGATAAAACAATGATGAAATAAAGGGGATTCTACCCCATGTAACTATGTAATGATTCTTCATGTAAATGCTTTAATTTGCCATTCCAGTGATTCATTTCTGGCCTGTTCACACTTCACTAAGCCCTACACCACATACACAAGCCCCTATCATGCTTTTTTACATTTCTTTTTTTAAAGAGACACAAACATTATATTTATGTGAAAGGTAAACATGACGTAAAAATGAATGTTTTCTGAGAACTCTCTGTGAATAGTGCCAATTAGACACCAGAGGAAACTACTAAAACACAGCAGTGAAAACCAGTAGACTGGCACTGGCACTGAAATACAGCATTTATTTCCACCTTCCAGCAGGCAGCAAATCACAACAGCTCCCAAAACACACCTCGTAATGGCTCAAAAGTAATCAAAGCTCTAGAGCACTACATATTCTAATAATTTCACACTGCAAACTATTTTGTTTCATTCTGAGATGCCAGAAGGTGCTCTTCTGTAGAACACAGCAGTAAAAACAAAGGATTGGAGTCAGTTTTGCACTTGAAATAGCTAGGGTACACTAGTACAACAGTACAACTGTGTTACTTTTTTGCCTTCCAGCAGCCAAAAATCAGATTGGACCCTGAAACACACCTCTTCTAATGCCGATTCAGCTGGTCAGCACGCTCTAGCCTTTCCAATGTAGAGGCAGAGTATGGCAGTCTTCTTTAACGTTGGGACTACCTGGATACAACAATTTATGAAACATAAAAGTCTCTAATTGACTCCTGTCTGTTCCTCCATTCACTAAGCTCCACCCATACACCCATAGACTATAATATGCATTTTTCTTAACTTTGTTAAAAGGGCAGAAACCGCTGATATTAAAGGTGGAGTGACTTTTTAGAATGAGCATCTTAATTAAAGCAAACAAATGTTATGGAACATGAACTAAATATCGCCTCATCACGACAGAAAATAAATACACTAACTCATGGATATGCATGTGAGTCAAGGTTGTTTTAGAATTAGGGTAACTATGCAATTTTTTTTTGCATCAATATAACTCTAAACTTTGATTTATCTAGAAACTAGGTCCTTATTTCCCAGCTAGTCTGCTGAGAGTGTTGGTGTCCAAACAGTGCAACTAAAAATCCTGGACTAAATAAGTAAACATAATGACACTCTGCAAAGAACAAACAAAGCAAGATGGAGAGCACCTAGAAAATGTCTGCAATTAATACTTGACTTAAAATCTAATCTCAAATGCTATATTTTGCTACTTTCAGACTTTAATCTTTTTTCAGAGCTCGTGGACTGATCCGTGAGTGATGGATGGTGCAAGCCCAGATAACCTAGAAGATAATTTCTCATGAGTGTCACAGGTCACTCCTGAAAATCATTTGGCTGGAGCTGTGTGTGGTCATTAATGTTACATTGATGCAGTGTGATTCTTCAGAACCCTACTGCAGTGTGAGACAACAACTGCTGTAGAGTCATCATTAAAATGGAAAGCAGTGGGGGAAGCTATGATAGAGCTCTTCCAAATGGCTGCAGGTGCAATTTATGGCATATTTGACCATAGGTTATTAAGTTGGCTGGACAGGTAGCAGTATGAACTATCCAATATAGCAATATAGTAATCTAATAAAACTAAGACATGTGTGGACTATAAATACATCTGTCAAGAAGGCCTGTATAGTAACTGAGGACTATCAAAATGCTATAGCATGCTCATAAAGCCAAGCTCAAGACCAGATTGTCTCGACAGCTCATTTTAGATGGTCTGGGCAGGGTTCTGGTGGTTCAGGTGGTTGAAAAGTTGGTCACCCAGGGGAAAATATAACCTTTATTGCTAAACCAGCTTGGTTAACTACAGCTCTGACCAGCATAGTATATCACCACCGTCCACAAACCATGTGTGTTTTTAGTTTCATGGTTTGAACCGCATGTAGCTGTTTAGTTTAATAATTCTGATGAACAGGCCAATAGAAATCCTCTCAAATTAAGTAAAGACAAGCTCTAATTTGACATTAACTTCCATTCAAAGCCAAGAACATATTTACTTTCTGCAAATATGCCATTTTGGAGACAGTGGACAGTGACTATATGCTGCATTTGATTCTGATGCTGCCATCGCGTCTAGTCACCAGAATGACTAAGTATGAACAAGCTGGTCAACCAGCATAACTAGCAAGATCTAGCAGACAACCAGCACAACCCAGCACCTGCCATCTGGTCATACTAGTTGTTTAGCTTTTTCAGGTTTATTGTAGTTAAACCATCACACTCAAACAAAAACATGTCATGCTGTTAAGAGTTACGCTGCCCATATTTGGACTAAATTTAGGTCACTTTTGGTACTTATGTCTCAAATGTAGGCCTCATTTGGGTCAACCATTCATTGCTATATGGATCTTAACCAGTTTGACAAGCTTGAGCAGCGAATCACTAAAAAAGCCGCCATGAGTTAAATTTTTTATAAGGATCTGACACAAACTGCTGTCTACTGCTGAAAAAAGCATACGCATATTTAGGTAAAAGAGCATGAAGCAGAATCTTGCGCATATCTTAACAGAAATAGGCCTACTTCCACAGAGAAAGCATTTACAGCACGCTGCAATGTTGCTTTGGGGTAACCACAAGCCTTTGCATTTGGTTATTTCAACCTGGTTTCACTAAAATGTCAAATTATAACCATCGACATACAGGACTAGACAAAAGCAAGGGCAAACTTAACTCCATAATATTCACACTAGGCTGAATCAATACTCTAGCTGCTAAGACTAGTTTGCTTTTGATTAATGAGGCCCTACTACTGTTATAGCCGGTCCAAGTCTTCCATGATCAGATTACAGGATCTTGAAAGTCCACTTTCTGTGAACAGCAGTGCCTGTTATTAATGAGTGGTATAGCAGCAATTGAGCTGAGAAACAGAAGTAACTGAACAGCAGAAGCAAATGTGAAAATTACCATCAGACAGATGATTAGTCTTGTAAGGATTTAGTTGATATGTGATGATGTATTTATTGAACTCCAGAAGAGCAGTGTGTTAAAGTGATACAGTAATGCACTATATTATCTGCATTTTCTTCCAGTGTACTACCTAAAGTGGGATTGCTTATCCTGGGTGAGTTTATACTGAATTTACAGTTTAGAAATGTTGATATGCACAATGCCTGAAAAGTTTTCATACCCCTCGAACTTCTTTCCTGCATTTTCTACAAAATTAAATGTATTTTATTAGGATTATGATACACCAACACAAAATGATACAGTGTGTCATGCATTTGTATTCAGCAACCCCAGCCCCCCCACCTCCCAAGTTGAGTCAATTCTTTGTACAACCACCTTTGCAGTTACAATTACAGCCATGTTGTTGGGGGTATGTCTTGAATAGTCTGTCTAGTCAGACTGTTTCAAGAGCATTTATGAACAACAATTTTCATGGCACCTGGCATAAGATTCTGAGTGGGACTTAAGTCTGGACTGGGTCATTCTAATACATGAATATGCTTTGATTCAAACCACTAACAACATCTAAATAGTTTTTTTCCTTGACTGCCTTTATTTAGCTCCATCCATCTCATCAACTTTGATTGACCTCCCTATCCATGCTAAAGAGCCATGATATGCTTGGTTTCAAAAATGGCTAGATTTTTTGGAGAACATAACAATAGTTGTCCCATGGATGGATTCTCCCAGTGGGTAGGAATTACAAAGACTAAATTAGGAGGAAAAGTGTTAACCCTTTTTGAAAACGTAAGACATGGTTAAAAATATGAAATTTGATTATTGATACATTAATTTATGTTTGTATTTATCTGATGTTTGTATCCAGGCCTACATATCAATCATGTTACATGTTAGGTAGGAAAAGGTAGAGGTAAAACCATGCCCAAGAAATCTTGTGGTGTGAAAGGGTGGATCATGCCCAACTGAGGAATCCCTTAATTGTCACTAGTCCACTGTCACCATATGGCAGAATCATGGATACTGTCAGTGCTTCTATAACACTGAATATACATTTCATTAAAGACTCAGCATAAGTGTCTGAAATGGGGAATTAAAATTATGTCTACTCATGTTTTTGATAGCAATTTTTAAATAGGCCACCACCAGAGCTATTTCTGTCCACTCTAATTATACACCATATTGATAAAAGTATTGGGACACCTGCTCAATCATTGTTTCATTTGAAAACAAGGTATTTTAAAAGAGTTCATTCTGCTCTTGCTGGAATAACTGCTGTAGTATTTCAATTGAACTAGAGTGTTGAAGTGATGTTGTGGATGGTGGATGAACATAAGCCCAACTGATTCCAAAAGTAGTGATCACACACAGTTGCTGCTCCAAAGCTAGCTCATGTCTAGGCATGATGCCAATATGTTAATGTTTGATTATTTGCCCTAGAGAGTCCTATTTTCTGTTGGCAGGTGTTCTCTTTGCTAAGAAATAGACAAGTTAGTGGTGTATTTGTATATCTGTACAGCACAGCTAAATGAAAGAAACAATGCAAATTAACAATGCACTCTGTATTCAAACCTGCAATAATATGCAAAGATGATACTGAAACAATAATCAGTAGCCCTAATGATTAGCCATGTGCTTGGGTGGGCTGTTCCTTTAATGATGTCAGCAGTGCAATATATCCACTAGGATATTTATGGATGAGACATCTGCTATAATATTTTTGCAAGGCTTGGCTTCGTATAGAACTGAACACATTATGTTGATCATTCATTTATCATATAAGCCTGTGGAGTCTACATAAATCACAATTAATTATGCATGACTGCTGGCTTTCTGATGGGTCAGATGTTACCAGGAAAAAAGGATCATTCATTTCAGGAGCAGCTGAGAGTGTTGTTGGCTCTTTGACTGTATAAACTCCTGGTATTGGCGCAGATTCCATCATGGCTGAAATCAAACTGCACCAGCCAATGATTATATGATGTATTTCACGGAGACTCAATAACCTTTATTTACACAAAGCAAGTGCATCTCTCTCCTCTCTCTCTCTCTCTCTCTCTCTCTCTCTCCCTCTCTCTCTCTCTCTCTCTCTCTCTGGCTCTCACGCTCTCTCGCGCAGTGTGAGCGCATGTGTGCATTTGCAGATACAAAGCTTTCAAAACCGGCTCGGCAGATGAAATCTATCTAGGTTGGAGAAAATATCCTTTCAAGGTTTGAACAGACTCCGAGGGGGATCTCTGCTTCGAGGAAGGAAAATATCTGCTTTGTACACCTCGATGGTAAAAGCGGGAGTGATACCCGTTTCCTGCAAAAAGGCACATGGTCTATAGGTTGATGCTGCTCTGGTGATTTGCTTCAGCTTCTTTTGTGGTGTTCTGCGAAAGGTCAGGCCTTCTGTGAATAAAAAAACCACCAGCAAATAAAAAGCTTAAACATTTCCCTCCAAAATCCCTTAATGGAAGCAAGTGGATGTCATCTGAACCCTCAAAATGAATGGAAGAATTCTGCAAGCCACAATTCACTTTGTTGCATCCTATTTCCATTTACAGGATTTGGCAGGCATTCTTATCCAAAGTGTCTCAGAAGGGTTATGTTTGTTTGTTTGTTTGTTTTTAATCATGTTACAGAGGTAGTTGGGTGCAGGTTTGTTGTGTAAATGTTTGTAGATACACCTATTAATGAGTACTTTCAGCTACTTTAAGTTGAACCCATTGCTGACATAGATTTGCAAATGCACACAAATATAGCTTGTCTAGTCCCTGTAGAGTTCTGCCAATAGAATAGGACTCTCTGGAGCAGATAAACAAACATGAACCTATTGGAATCAAGTCTAATGAAAGTAGTGCCTAGAGATAAATAAAGACTCCCCAGCATTGAGCTGTGAAGCAGTGGTACTGTGTTTTCTGGAATGATGGTACTCCATACAGTACATCAGGGATGAGTTGGGGATTTGGGGATGAGCTGGTGCAGTGATCATCCAACACCCTGAACTCACGAACACCTAACAGAAAATCTAGTTGGAATCAGTAGATAATTACTCCAACAAAAGCAGAATAAATGCCTTTGATTACAAAAGAAACCATGAATGAACATGTATCCCAATACCTCTGTCCATATAATGTAATACTAAAGAAGTACACGACTCCCAAATGACAACTGTCTAAGCCATGGCCCCAGTTTTACAACAGCCTTCTAACGGAGGTGGGTGGGAACTGATAAATCAGAATGTAAAAGTAATATATTTATGGTTATTTTGATCATTTACATCACCATGTCTTCATATGCTTATCCTGAATATGAACCAGAACCAGAACATGTCCATCCATCCATCCATCCATCCATCCATCCAGAAAAGAATAAAAAGAAAAAGTGAGTGGATCTCACCTCAGCCCTCAAAACCAATGGTTATTTATTGAATATACATCAAAACTGATGCCTCATGCACTTCACCTGCTATGGTCTTGTGGATACAGGCTGATGAGGATCACTTGAGGCTGGACTCTTAAAGCCAATTGAGCTGCAGAACTCCCTCGAGAGCTAGGCCTGTGTTAAATTTAGCGATACAGTCTCCTCTTCCTCGGAATGAACAGCCAAGCCCTGCCACACTCATCGACACACAGTTTGCTCTGCTGAATGTTAAGAAATGTATTCTTCCATGCTCGGCGTAAGCGCTATCAGATCATGCTCACAGCCCAAAAGGAGCAGTGTGAAGTGCTGTGTATAAATTGGTTCAAGGTCAGGGAATAGTGAAAGAAATGTTCACATCATTCATGCTCTGCAGGAGATACTGGAGCAAATGGGGCAAGGGAATGTGAAGTCATCTCGGCAGAAGAACATTAGAATCTTCAAGTGTGAATCAGGGAAGGCCTTTTTGGGCATATGGTTTAGCCATCAGTAGGGATTAAACAGACAGACAGTAAACAGACTGGTTTTCAATATAACAAAACCAGTCTGGTTGCAGAACAGCAAAAGAACTAGGAGCTAATCCTCCTAGCACCATGGGACTGTAGTTGTATGTTAGGGTTAGGATGCTAATCTTACAGTGAGTGTGTTAAATTGACTCAGTAATCAGATTTCTAAATTGTAATTTAAACAGTGCACTCTTAGATTGGAGCAAGGTCTAGAAATTTAAACAGAGCTGGATTTTAGCTCAGTAATTGGAATTCTCAGTGCATGTATACCCTTAACAGAAGTTATCTCAGATTTCTCAGTTTGTGAATTAATGTAATCAGGCTGTGATTCTAGAAAAAAACAAGCTATGTTTAACACAGCACTTATAAAATGGGAACAAATTTACTGGAATGATGCTGACCGATGAAATCAATGATTTGTATATTATTTATCTTCTAGATCAATGTTTCTCAACCCTGGCCCTGAAGGAATCACTGCCCTGCACATTTTAGCTTTAACACACTCCCTGTAACTCCCTATAGGGGTGCCTCCAGGACCAGGGTTAAGAAAATGTTTCTAAATGATGTGGAAAAGAACATGGCATGAAGTTCAGGTTTTACAGGACATTTACATCATACCTATTTGATGAGATTTTTGGTTGGCCCAAGAAGCCCAAGTACAGCCTGACTCATGCAGTTTCCCATTATCTGATTCTTCAAGTGCATTTAAATTTGGATTACTGACTAAATCTAACTTTCTGCAGTTTTCAGATTACTGAGTGCATGTACACAGACTCACTGACTGTTACATTAAACAAACATTTGAAATCTGTGATACATTCATGTTTAATCTAAAATTCATGTCCAATTTTAATATACATACATCAAAAAGGTTCATTCCATTTTATATTGGTGATAAATCTTATGAGTAAAGGTCATTTCACACCAGACATACCATGATTGGTGGAGTATAGTGGATAGTGTGACCATACACTATGATCTTTTTTTAGAATATGAAAAATGCATCCAGCCAGGAGTTCTAAATTCTGTAACATGTCCAAGAGGTGATCGGTCACTGGTTGAAATATGAATGGGAGTTCTTTTAAAGCTCAAATAGTCATTTATGTTCATGTAAAAATTCCTGCTCTTCAACAAAAAGAGCCAATTATTAACCAAAGTGTTGGTTGCACTTAAGCATTGTAAAATGAATAAATGTAAATGTAAATAAACACAAATCATGTATTTAAAATTATGTGAAATTAACTACTTAAAACTTTTTTTAAATAATTTGAGGAAACACAAAACTAATAATCTCAAAGTTACATTGTTCTTAAATTAGTTCATAAATCACCAAGACTAAATGCTATCAGGAAACACACCTCTGGTTCTTTTTGTAACAAGATTCTTCAAAGGCATCATTCAAAACTTCACTCATAACTCTCATCAAACTATCAAGTGACATTCTTGAAGTATTAATAAAATGTAAAATTGCCCTTTGGTCTTGTTTGGAATAGTCTTATTTTTACAAGATTTTATTGTATATAAACAAAGAAAAAAAATTATATGGCAAATGATTCGAAACTCTTGACCTCCCTCTACAACAGTTCCAATAAACGTTCCCGATCCAGTGACACATTCATTATTTCAGAGTTCACAAGCTTTCTACTTTGGTCCAGTGATCTGGTACAAGAGTGAAATTCGTGATTGACGCAAAATGAACTATTCATGTCAAACCCTCAGAATAGATTGGGATTATAATTTTAGTAGGGCAGAGAACGGAGAAGGAAAAAAAATCCTCTGTTAGGATTTCTTCAGCACAGTCGGAGAGCAATAAGCGCCCAAGGCAAACTCTATTGGCCCTCCCCTGAGACGGAGACGCAAGTCCAGAGACAGCGAACCCTCTGATCGGCATGAAAGCGATGTCTTACAGCCAGAGGCTCAAAGAAACACCAACAAATCTTTTAAGTAAATCAGCTAGCAAAACGGCTAGATAGAACGGCAAACCTGAATTTCTAAGCAGCCCACCACGACTAGTTTGAAAAAGATGCCTTGGCTGTTTGGACGAATGGCTGAAAACAAAAAAGAAGGGCTTTAGGCAAGTTCAAAGAAGCAAAAACAGAAATTGGAGGGAAAAGAAAGACTTGAATGTGGATTCTGGATGGGTGACAAGCTGTGTTCGCTCTTCAGAGGGACTTGGCACTAGTGTCTGTTTGATGAGTTCAATTTGTTTCAGGGGTGACAGGGATTTGCATGGGACCAAATGTGGGAATTTATTTGCATAGAATTGTCATGCCACGGTGATACCTTTTGATGCTGCTCATTTCTCCCTCCCTCTCGCTCTGCGTCTAACTCTCTCTCACTCTTGCTGATCCTGGCACAACCACCAGCCCCACCCCAGTTACTTTGTCCCTTTAATAACTAAATCAATCACCTGCTTGTGAGGAAGCCAGGCCTCTCGCCACACGGCAAGCCTATTTCAAGCCCGCCTGACAAAGGCATACAACCTCAAATTACTTTCAGACCTAATAGACATGAGATTTATTTTCCACCCCAACCCCCCCAGACCCCCAAACAGCCACCCACCCACACTTGGATCAATGAAGTTCAGTCCACATGGACCTCAAGTAATTTGTTGATAAGAATGATACAATTTGTTAAAACCACAGATGACTGCAAGATAAACTCATTCTAAACTGAAAGCTGATTGAAACAGTGTCCTCTAACAATCACCTTAATTGAGAATGACAGTTTTGTTTAGCAGCAGCATATACAGTCAATGCAGTTCCAAGATGGAATCTGCCTCATACTCAAAGCAGGTAGTCACTGGCTTAGACTGTAATACTGTAAAATGTTGAATGGAAGTTAAAATAAGAGTATTTTAGAGTAGTTTTGGAGCATTTCTATTGGTTTACACATCCATAATTTACACAAAACACAGAGTAGCTATAAGATTCAAATTAAAACTAAAAATGCATAGGTTTTCATTAGACAGTGATACCTCCACTTTCTGCAGATATTTTTTTTTGACTAACAGCAGTTCATTCAAACTTGTGTTTGCATCAGCCTTAATTACAATGTCTCATTTGCATTGAATTTATGACTAATATTTGTCTTGATGGCTTATACTGCTAGAGCTGGTGCTACTAGGCATCATGTCATATCATTGGATGACAAGGTGGCTTTGATAAAATGGCATAAATAGGCCAAAAATGTTGCCTTCGTCTCATTCTTTTCTCCAATTTCCACCTCCAGGTCACTGGCCACATCAACGTCACCCATGTAAATGTCTAAATGTATACATTAGCATCAGTTAAAGATAAAATAAATATTTTAAAAGACAGTACAAATGTTAAACTATCAAACAACATATTGTATTAGTGATGTGCAAGTTTTGCATTTTGCATCACTTCGTGAAATGGATGTAGCTGAGGGCAGGGAGAGAAAGTATGATGCAAACTGTCCATTTACATCTGAAGAGTGCTAGTACTATTGCAACCGTTGTGAAAATAATTATCATCATCTGTGTACTATGACACCTCTTACTTGTATTTTATTTTGAAATCTGCATAAAAAAGAGTTTGTTATATTTCCTCTTTAAAAACAGCACTGTGGTTTCTCCATCATGGCTCAGACAAAGCACAGACAATACTTAGTGTATCACAGGACACACAGCTGCACTATTGGTCAGGGACGTAGAAAGTTGAATTTGACGCAAAAGTTTGAAGATGAATTTTAATTCACCCAGAAGTCACAGATGCAAAGTTCACCAATGGGAGTGAAACTCAGGCAAAACCTCACAGACAAAACCCTGATCTGGTTGGGGCTTTTTGGTGCTGCTTATATGAGCTTCAGCTGTTTGATTGTCTTTTAAAGGGTTTATTCTTAAATATAAGTAACTCCTCTGTGAAATGTAGAATGGAAAAGCTCCTAATCTGAGCAGTAAGTGTTTATTTACTCAGGAAAACCTAATATTAAAATGAAGGCTGCATCAAATATTTGCCAACCAAAATTGGCAACTGAAATGTGTTCGGCCAAATGAGTGCAAGGACATTTGGCCAAATGTTTCCATTTGTTTAGTTTTGATTTCATTTTAGTGCAACCCTAATAAATATAAATCCAAATAACATTCTTACAAAAAGCTGTGGTTTTCCATCAACTCTCCTTGTTGGAGTGTAGTATTATTTATCTCATACAACTCCTGGTTTGGTTCAGTACAAATCAGAATGTGAGCTGAAGATGGATTTGAAAACATATATCTCAACTACATATATACATAATATACATATATATATAAAGTCAATTAAGATCACTCACACACACACACACAGACACGCACGCACACACACACACACACACACACACACACACACACACACACACACACACACACACACACACACACACACACAATGTGAATAGCTGCAGCTTACACGCATTTTCTACATTATGTTAAATAGAACAAAAAAAATCGTGATTACATTGTTTCTCGGAGAGCCAGTGTAGGCAAGTAATTTACCGTACTGTTAACATTTGTATTTGATATGCCAGCAGTAGGTCTGGAAGCAAATGCTTCTTAGAACATAACACCGTGCACATGGCAAAATTGTTTTGCGAAAATGCTGTTCGCGGAGTCCCCACTGGGACTCGCCTTTACAAGCCATGAATAACTTGGTCACCAAATGACTGGTTTCAGGTGTCCCGCTGTTTGTCTTTTCACCTGCCACTGCTGAACATAAACCAAAACCAGGCAGAAAAAAGAAATTCAATTGAAAGAGTACTGTGTTCCAATGTCTGTCCAAGCAGACTGTTATATCCGAATGATATGTCAGCGAATTACATGCTCACTGATGGGCTTTTCCATTTGGTAATCTTAACTTCAACAAATGGAAAAGCCCATCAATTTTCAGTTAGACACATCTGGAGAAGTTGGCCTTGAGCAGGAAAGATATTTGGTTTAAATGCGTGCTTAATTAGTTGTAGAGCTAGCCAGTAGCACTTTGCAATGAAGATCTAAAATTTTCGACTTGAGGTTTCTAACACAACCTTTTGGAGAAATGTAGGAAATATGTAAATTTTATTTGAAAACACTAGAAAATAATCGCATGGGTTTCTGTAAATGTGGGACCATATAGTGAGAAAACCTGCCTGGGACAAAGCTATGTAAAGATGTGTAAATAAAAATGCTTCCTGATATGCTTCTGATAACTTAAAGAAACACCCACAGTCTATACCAGTATATCCATTCTCAACAGCTCAACAGCATTGAGCTTTGAAGCAGTGGAACTATGTTCTCTGAAATGATAGGATAGTGCTCCATGTTCTACATGTTTTATAAATAAATCTCTTTTTCATGTTCAGGTACTGAGCTAAAAACAGTCATCTTAATCTGATTTCTAGGCCTTAACCTGATCTGAGAATGTATGCTCTTTACATGGGCACTTGAAAAACTGCAGAAATCCAGTTATGATCAAATCATTAAGTGCATCTAAACACACTAATTTACTCTTTATAATACCCTTGATTTAGGAAGAATCAATGAATGAGTGGGTATCCCAATATTTTTGTCTATATAGTATATCTGATATTTCATTAATGGCAGAGAAAAAGCTTTGTATTTTGCTGTGAAGGTGACTCTTACAGTTTCTAAATTTTTGGAGCTGTTTATTTATCCGTCTTTGCAGACAATTCCCTTACAAAATAAACACAGAAAAACGCCCTCAAGTGAATGATGTCACTGAAAATGACCAAGAAAACAAACATCACCTATTTAACACCTCAGTTGGCAACACTGCAGGAAGCGTCAAGTGGTCCATTTGTGAGAGCTGAGGGCAGGAGCATGTCTGACTTCTTTCAATTCTGTAATCAGCGTGCCTTCAGAGACGTGGCACACCATGAAACAACACAAGACTCCAGATCTGTCAAGCTGCCAAGGTCATCTCACCCAGACTTGACCTGTTCACAAGCTAAACGACAGCGTTTGAGCAGGACCTGCTGGCGGAAACTTTGTCCTCTGCCTGAAGGAGCTTTGGCACTCATTTCTCCTCTTCAAGAAATGCTATGCTAAGCTGAGACATCGCTTTAGATGGGGTTCCTCCCAGGTGTCTGCATCTAAAACTGCTGACTACGAGAACTGCTGGAAAATATCTTTCATGAAAGAACGTTAAGCATGAACATGAAACCTGGAATATTTGGATGGCTGGTCGGCTGGCTGGGCAGCTTAGAACAAAAGATGAAGCAGGTAAAGAATTAGAATGCAGAGGGCCTCTTTGGGAAGTGTGTGTGTGCGTGCCTGTGTGTGTGTGTGTGTACGTGCGTGCGTGCGTGCGTGCCTGTGTGTGTGTGTGTGTGTGTGTGTGTGTGTGTGTGTGTAGAAGGGAGCCCTGTCACCGTGTGTTCTTAGAGAACAAAAGAAGATGTCTTGCAGGGGACAGAGATCACTGCAGCCACCTTTTGGCATTCTGAGCAGTCACTCCCTCTCCCTCCTTCTTCCTCCCTCCCCTCCTTCCCCCTCTCTCTCTCTGACTGGTTCTCCAGGTAGCTCAACCTTTCCTGTCAGTCCCACAATCCATGCTTAGAAGAAGAACAACACTAAAGTGACTGGTGCCGCCCACCGCTAACTGAAATTGCAGGGAGACACACTGAGATCACTCACTACAAAAGAGGCTGTGGACGATAGCAGTGCTGAACTGTTTCTAATCTGATACGCAGCAACTGTGTCTGCGTGTGGTTTTCCTCAGGGTGCACCGTTAGACCAGGAAAGCACAATACAGAATATCTGGGCTGATAATGATTAATGATTACTGATATACTACATGGACAAATGAATTGGGACACCTGCTCATTCATTATTTTAATGAAATCAAGGGTATTAAAATGTTTGGGGTTTTTTTGCTTTTTTTTTTGCTTTAGTAACTGTGTTAGATTTTGGAACACTGCTCTGATGATTTACACAGCAGGTAAAGTTGCCGAAATCTGATTTTCTCACCAAACCGATTTTTTAAAAGGCTGTCTGTCAAGGGCTGCATCATGTGTCCAAAAGTGGCAGAGAAATTTGTGCTACCAAAGTCTGGAATTCTCTGTGGCATGGGTAGTTTCACATAAGCTAAAAAAAGGATTTTATTTTCAATTCAGATTCTTAGTTTTCATATACCAATAAGATATAGCAATAACATTAACTTAATCATTGTACACTGAAGCCCCACACACTTTAAATTATGTAGGTACTATTTTATACTCAAAAGTACATTTTCCTTAAATGTACCCTCAAAGGATCTATATTGTTCTTTTGGTACATAATCGTACCTTAATTTGAAAAAAAAAAGGATTTTCACTGACAGTGAATTTATTGTACTTTAATATGGTACAACCCCAGTTACAAGCCTTGTATTATTTTAAGTACAAATCTGTACTTCATTTTCTTAGTGTGCACTCTGACTAACTGACACATCTGTTTACTAAGTGACTGAATTCTGCAGAAATTTTGAAAAGTCATTCCATTTTGGCATTTCTCTTTAAATGTCATACGCTATCCCATTCAGAGTTCAATCAGTAAACTGTCTTTTGACAAATCTCTTTTATTAAATGGGGAACTTTTTCAATTCTAATTAATTTCCTTATGTTTCATGCATTTTTGTTTCAGAGCTGACAGATATTTGCCACATTAACATTCAAATGTTTTCAACTTTTGTGCAGCGCACTGTAAGTGGTATTGACAGCAGCTTGCATGGGCATGAGTGGCACATGCAGCACATACTGCACTCAGTGTGAAAACAACTTTAGTGTGAGCAGCAGCAGTTCTCTTACTGAACAGCTGCACAGTTTCGGACTGTCTCACACCCAGTCTGAAATTAATATTTTAACTGGTTATACTTGTAAGTCAGATGATCAACCACTTTGTTCCTTTAGGTCAGTGCTACAAGAGGGTCAAACTAAATTAAAAAGAGACAAGGTGTTTCCCCAGTAATTTGAAGTAGTGCATACTTATCAAATGCATCAAATGCATACTTATACCCACAGTTCCCAGGGACATTTTTCTGTTAATGCAGACTAATACCTATGTCTGAAAACTTCTGCTCTCAGAGGTTTAGTATGAAATGTTTATGTTACCTTGCTATCCCACCACTGAAAACTGCTCTCGCCCACTGTCCTTTTTCCTCGGAATGCACCAATGAGCAATGCTGAGATACATTAAAGTAAAAATTTAACTGAGTTAGACTGCAACATACTACATATGTATCAGATTTCAACACCACATATGGAAGTGGGAGGGGCTTTATACATCTCAACCCTATGCCTTGCATTATGCATGGTGTTAACAGCTTTATATTAATAATAATAATAATAATAATAATATTAATAGCTTTTATATTCTCTAGATAAACAGTACTTTGCTAATGGGACTAGACAAGATGTGTGTGTGCATTTGCACCTCTATTTGGATGGGTACCCACATATGAATTAGCCATGCATTAAGGGACCTTGTCCAAAGGGTCCTGTATTCATTTCCTTCATTTGTATGGTCAGGTCATCATATGGATGGCCACCGTTTACCTCTGGGCGGCAGTGGAGAAGTCCAATCCACAGATACACTTTCCTGTTCCATACTTGGCATATGTTCCCCTCAAGTGGTTGAAAACTTGCATCTGCAACTGTGCCTTAATTGATGATGTTTCCCCTCTATTACACAGCAATAGGGTGGCAACCTTACAAATATTGTTTCTTCCGTTGGTTGTCTTAATAGAGAATGAGGCACAAAAGCCTCTTTAAGGCTTTATTTCCCTTGCCCACTCCTCACTAAGCCACATCTGCATGCTTAGTATCAACTCCCTTGCATGCTAAGCTCCACTGATTCTGAAGGTGGATCTTATTGTTGAATATAAAATTATCTTGAACTGATGTACAATGTTCTGTGAACAGACTGATATGGATTAAAATGCACACACATTAACACATTAAAAGAAAACAAAGATTAGGATAGAAATATTACGAGTTAAGTGGATGCTAACTCTTAAAATAAAAACAAAAAAACATGTGCTATCAGTGAATCACAATGCTATTATCAATCAACTCAAGCCAATGATTTTGCTAGTGTAGTATATTTGAGTTGTGAAAGGAAATAAACACTGCTCTGCTGAATAAATCCAGGTTAGAACATTTCTCTTTTAATGTACCAATGACCTTTATTTTTACTGCACGTTACCTTTGTGATAATCTCCTTTTAGGTTTCATCAGCTAATTTTATATCTTATAGCAGCAGTCATTAACATCTCTTTTATAGCAAAAGCAATGTGCTGGTACAACCGTCCCTGTAATGTCCAGTGTATTATTTCTTAGATAATAATTCGCTGGAGTTTTTCTAGACTTCATATTTCTTTGCAAACTTATTTCACATGCACTGTAAACTGTAAAAAACGAGAGCTACTATGAACATAGACATATCATAATGGCAAACTTGTTTTTCTTCTGCTCATTTACGCACTGTCAAACCAAAGAAATGCAGAATAACAAATGAAGAGAACTGGCAAGCCAAATGAGAGCACACCAGGGTCCTTCCTAAAACCAGGATAAACACTAGTTTGGCTTCTGAAAGATGACGAGCTCTGTGACCTGAAAGGATTTCATTAGCTAGCATTTTCTGAGTAAACAACAGACTTGTTTATTTCTATGGACAATTTATGAACTCTGCAGATGGTCATCATTAAATACACTAAGAGAAAGACTGGACGCATGCACCGGATGGGTGGCTTTGAGATGTTTGAGTGAATTTGAGTCATTTTTCTGAGTCAGAGCCCCTACTAATAGTTGTTGACACATTGATGACACCATGCTGCTAAGTATGGGGTAAATACTGCTGTTTGTCATGATATGTGTATCATTTCTGTAAGTTACTGATGTTATGAAGCTTAGTGCATGTAGCCAATCTTGTTCTAAGACCATGTTTTTTCAACCTGATGGGATCCCACAGTGATAAAAATGAGACCATCTCAGGACCCACGTTTCCAAATGCTTTGTGCAATTATACATTGTCACTTAAAAGGTATCTATCCCTAAATTTACTAAATTCACTAAGTATTTGATTTGATTTTCTTTTTAATTGTCCATGCAAAAGATTTTATATAGTGCTAGATCTTCTGGTATTGTAAGCAGTATTATCCATTATTTATTATCCATTATATGCTTCATACTGGTCAGGGTCACCTATGGTATCTTTACAAGTTGATTGCAATTCGTTTCATGCCCATTTAGCCAGAAGCCCTAACCACTGTCTCCTACTTGCTGACACATGGGTACATTGACTACACTCCATCAGAAGTTCAACTCTGGTGAACTTTTTAACAGATACAGAGTGTAGTATTGACATGTTCCCATGCTCTGGTGTCTGCTGTCCATCGTTCTCAGTGAAATCAATAATAAGTGATGCATTTTTGATGCATACAAAAGTACTTGCGTGAACACAGTCTTACCCACAATGCTGTACCAACCAGTATTACACAGGTAAAGAGAAAATATCCAGCTTTAGTCAAGTACTACAGCAGTCAGTCTCACATAACCATATTTAGTTAAGACCTAAGAATGAGCCATAATAAGAGAATCAGTGCATTCTTGAAGTCGTCTCAGAGCATTCTGCCACTGATTGAAGGTAAGTCTCATATTTTAAATCCCTTCAAATCAATTTGAGCTCATTTGAAGAATGCCTGTGGATCAAACCAAATTTGCCAACCTTGAGGTAAAAACTCTTTATTAATAAAAATGTCAGTCAGCAAAACAGCACTGTACATTTTTCATAAGCAGTAAATTTAAGATAAGGATTTTAGCTAAACTCACATCCCTACTCTCTCTTTACAGTATTTAATTAGAGATGAAAAGTGTGTTTTATTTAACTTAAAAGGAACCAGAGGGAGAGAGAGACCGATGAAGAGAGAGAATTTTCCTTTGTACATGTCCCAAGAGTCTTAATTTTCTCTTTCAGGCGTTGTAATAGCAGCACGAACAGTGATGACCACTGACTCAATGTCCCCATTTTAAAGGCTTAACTTCTATTGATGAAGCTCAGGTACAGGGCTGTTTAAAGGTGCAATGATTTTCCAGTAGGGTTGCAATGGTACAAAAAAATCACAGTTCTGGGACTGCAGTTTAAACCTCATGGTTTGGGACAAGTTTGCTGCAACGGAAAGAAAACAACAAACACCCACAAATGCATAAGACTGACCTAGATTTATTTTCATTCATTTGAACACACAGTAGTGTAAGTTACAGCCTGTTTAACCTGGTTTCGTATAGTGGCACCCTGAGGTAGACATTATAGCCTGTAGTAGAGGTCTGCTATATCTTGCGGTGCAGGACTAAATTTTAACATCATGTACAGGAGCCGATATTTACTCCAGTGAGTGCAGGAGCAGGACAACATATATGTGTAGAAAAATTAATATTATTAATAAATATTCTATTTAAATTGTAATAACCACACAATAACATAAGGGAAAATAGCTAAATAATCAATAAGAAACAAAAATAAATCTCATTCTAAATATAAATATTAGAATTAAATATTAATATTAGAATATAAAATATTCTAAAGGTGTGACTGTGGTCTGGGGGTGGGACTTGGAGCTGGACAAATCTGCCAATTTTATGTCCACCATATAGCATGTAATAGTATGAAAAAACTTGAGACGGACAGGTACGAAAACACATACCGGTACACCTCCACTTTAAATTGTCTGTTTTTGTGTTTTTTACTAATGGCCTCCCCCTGCAGGGTATGTAATTTCCTTTTACACGACTACAGCAAATATAAATCGTGCACTGAGCATCTACTTATGGACAGCTGCGCGTATGCATTTATTTAGAAGCAGAGTTACAAAAGTGACATCTTAAAAGAAAGTAGCACATGGATTGATTGAGGTTTTCTGCAGTAATGCTCTGTCCTGGAGTGAAAATGAGAAGATACCATTTTCCTTATTACAGCATTAGCATGATTCTGAAACTTGTATTTTGAGGTACCATTAATACATTATGGTACTTTAAAGGTGCAGTGAATTTACTGCATTAAGTGTATAGAAGACTTTACAGCAGTCCAATGAGCTATAAACCATATTACTATAGCAAAGAACAAATATGTCTTTTCCATTATTACAGTTCACACTTTTCAAATTAATATTTTCATTTTAGTTAATCTTACTATTCAATCTCTTCATTTGCATTAAAAACAGTGGCAGGCAGCCCTTTCAGTTTCTGAGTCGCCTGTCTCGGATCCTTTTATTTACTTTAACAACTCCTATACTATTAAATAAATTGCTCAACTCCATTACTTCTATCTTAATAGAAAAAACATGTATGTATGATTAATGTTTGCCAATGCGGGTGTTTTTCCAGTGGGTTCTGGGCTCGGCTATGCCTTTTTGTACAGAAAACTGCCCTAAATACATACGAATAAGGAAACAGACTTCACAAAGGGGAGCTGGCATGCATGCATCAAAAAGTTCTTAATAAGATACTTTACCTGCGAGGCAGCCCATGAATGACTGCAGCACCAGCAGTTTCCATAGCAACTTCATCTTCGCTTTCCGAGGGGTCAAAGTCGACTCACATCCGATAACGTATGTATGGAATCCTTTCTGAACTGGCTCTGGCACTTCACTCTGCCCAAAACAAAATGGAAATGGAGATTTTAATGTGCTCCGAGGAATTTCTTGCACCCAGTGGCTGCTTGACTTACAACATGTGGAGAACTTTGAAGCTACACTGAGCTTCATTTCAGATTAATTTCCTGCTCCACCAGCTGAAGATCTACAACTCGACACAAATGCGAGGATTTGTGACAAAACAGTTTGTTGCACTGGGACAGCACAGTTAACTAAGCCTTTAATGGGGGTGATGTTACTTATTCATGTGTGGGCCTGTCAGCACCACTTGATTAAATTCTTGATTAAATGATTGCTCCTTCAAAACATCATTAATTAAAGTTTACCTTCTCATTGAATTTGCAATGATTAGATGCTCTAAATAATGAAAATGTATATGTTACTATATTTATTAAATTTAAAACAGACTCTAGAGGATACAGATGTGAATATATTAAAAATGTATACATTAAAAACTCAATGCTCAATTTACTAAAAGATAAATAAATAATAGATAGATGTAATAAAAAATCTCACCTTAAAGCAAATCTGATATACTGACATGGAATACTGATATATTGATATGGAATACTGATATGGTGATATACTAAAACACTAATATGGATGACCAGGTTTCTATTTTCTGTGACATTGATGACATATTCTTAAAGATGTGTCTGGTTAAATTAAAGGTTAAACAGAGAAAACATACTTAAAATATAGCCAATAACACAAAATAAAACAAAACATTGTTTCCAATTTAATATTAAATTAATTTTGTGATCAATTACATCATTAAAGAATACTGACTGGCTGTATGTTTCATTGCAGAGAGAGAAGTGTTCCTGTGTAACTACACACTATGCAGTGCAGCAGAGTGTGTGAGATGTTACATTTCAAATGACTATAATTACAGCAAGTGCTGATAGTATTTTATCACTTAGCTCAAACTGTTGAAGAGCTGGCCAGTGTTCAATAATATTCCTATGCATTACCTAATTAAAGCCAATAGAGCTGTTTAAGTTTCAAAATAATTATATAATAGCTCGAGAAATACTCCTACATTTTATTGAAATGTCTAATATTTCTCATTATGAGATTATATTAGTACTATTATAAGATTGTTTATAGTATCTCTAATTGTTTACTTGTTTTAAGTGTTTCTACATACTACAAATATGTTATTTTATTGTAAGAAATGTGCTTTATTCAAGAATATTGAATATTGAAATAGTGAATTTATTTATTGTTGCTGTTAAAAACAAGCAAACTGACCTGCCAATGGAATAAGGCAATTTCAATAAATAGATTTGCCTAAAACAAGTAAAATAGAAATAGTTAGAAAAATATTATGGAATTTTTACAATGTACAAGTAGCAAATTTTAGTTTAGCTATAGAAGTAGTTTTATATATTCAGAAGGATGTTTCCCACACCGAAAGGTGCATTTTCCGTTAAATGCAATGAATATTGAGATTCCAAAGTCTATTCTGATATCCCTACAGGTGAGCATAGCTTTAAATAAATTAAAAGCACCTTACAAAGAGAAAAGTCCACAGAGACAAAACTTTGAAATTAAATAGACATTCACACAGAAGTGCAAATGTGTGTAAATGTGTTTTTGTTGAGCCATTCCTATAAAGCTCAAAGTCCAGATCGATTAACTGTAGCCCTCTATTTCAGCACTGTGTCATCTCCAGTAGCCCCCCTGTGAGAGATGGTCTGCAGATGTTTGTTGCAAGTGTACGAGATAAGAGGAGGGGAAGCAAACTGTTTTTCTCAGCAGAGGAAGTCCCAGGGGCATCACCATAGAATCAGTGCCCAAACTCACACACTGTGTGTCAGCTGGAAAGAAATTCTACAGGAGCTTCAGGCCCTTTGACACAGCAAAACGCAAAGTACACTGGATGGAGGTGGGAGGAAATCCATGGCATGTGCCGTATGGTCCCAGACTCCCCCTGTGAATGCTCTGAGCATCTCAGCTCTCTCAGACTTTGAAGCATCTTGAAGTATTATCTAACCTTCACCCTTCGGGCTTTGAACAGTGAGCCAACATGGCTGTGAATGGGCAAAGTGGGCAGCAAATTTTAAAGCTGCTGTGTGCTACAATTCACATGTGTGTTCCTTTTTTAATGATGATAAATATTTCCTTTAACATGCATCAATATTAGCAATAATGACCAAAATTAATTGGGTGCTAACAGTGATATCTCATGTCAAGGAAGTGTAAATTAACCATAGCTTAATCAAATAGCTTCCTTATAGACTTTCATGACCACACAAAAATGACAAGGATGGACTAATGGACACAACATTCACATTTTCTCAACAAAAGGTATCAATTCATTATAAGGAAAAAAGTAATGAAGAAATATTGACAAGCAGCATTTTTGCTTTATTTATTTAAAAAAGATATTTTGCATTATCATATATTGCTGGATATTTTATTTACATCAGATGGGTTAGCAACATCTTAAGGCCTTTTGACACTGATATTTACTGCAGTTGTGGACAAACATTTGTGAGAAAGGTGAGAAATTAAACCATTAAACTGTAAAGGCCTGCACAGTGTCCTATAGTCTTTCTTACCTCTATCAACATAAACTACAGTTTCATGGTTATTGAAAATTAACAGCATTATTTATAGCAGTTATTGAATCGAATTGAATTGGAAGTTAGGAAATAATTTATAATAATTTATAATAGCTACAAATATTTTATACTAGCTACTAAATATCTATAGCACTGAATCAATTATAGTACTTACAAAATCATTTATAGTAGTTACTGAACACAACTCTGGAAAAAAGAGCTTTCTAAAAAAAGGCCACTTTATTTCTTCCAGGTGGCAGCCTGTTGTAGCAGCTTCTGCACATTTATTTTTAACTTTTACCCTCTACTTATTGCACTTAAGTTTACTTTTCATTGTGTATGAAAATGAATAATTTCAATGAAAAATTAAGTGTATTTTATTATCTTCAACCAAAATGGACACCAAATTTGCAGATGTGTAGGCACCAAACTGGTGCTTGTGCTGGTTTTGCTTTTCACTCATGTCATGATCATGTCTGGATATCCCATGTGGAGCCACACTCATATTGTTTACTCCAGAGATAAAAAGTTAGCACTTAGCAACATAGCAGTGCTGCCACATGAGAGGCATGACATTCCCCGCAAGCTTCGGAAGAGGAGGTGTGGGAGACGGACTGGAGGTCCATGGTGTACACAGATGAGATACTACAAGCCCATTCTTCCTTTTGTCTTTCTCAATAAGATGGACAAGCTCGCTGCACTAATACGGCATTAGGGAATACCAGGAGTATAGCATCATAGTGACAGATGATGTAACTCTGGGCAAATCACCGTTAAAGAACAAATCTGGTGTAAGGACACTGAACTGTTACCCTTTAGAATAAGGCTGTATTATCTCCCAAGGGAATTGGCACCCATTATAGAGATAGCTGTGTATGATTCCCCCTCTGCTAATGCTGATGAGACTTATGATGTCTTGCACTCAGTCTTGCAGGCTGCAGACACAGCACCCACAGGCCTTCCTCCTTATGTCTGGTGAATTTAATCTAGACATTTCTCCATTCTCCACTCTGCTAACTTTCTCCCAGTATGTTACCTGCAACACCACAGATAGTAAAATACTGCACATGTTTATGCTAACACAAAGGATGCATTTAACTCTTCACTGCTCCCTCCCCTTGGGAAATCTGATCACTGATTCATCTTCTGTCAGTGTACAAACCCCTTGTACACAGAGAACCAGCAGTGATCCACACTATGAAGAGATGGTCTGAAGAAAAGGAGACTGAAGCTCTGCTGGACTGTTTAAACAGCTAAAGGCCAGTGGCGCTGACTTCTCAATTGATGAAGTCACTGGAGAGGCTGGTCCTTACCCATCTCCACACTCTGGTTCACTACCCATGGACCCACTTCAGTTTGCCTATCAGCCTGGCATAGGGGTGGATTATGTTTTCATCTATCTTCTACACAGAGCTCTTTTTCACCTAGAGAAGGCTGGGCACACTGTAAAAATCTATTTATTCAACTTCTCCAGTGGCTTTAGCACCATATAGCCTGGGGTGCACAAGGACAAGCTGGAACACATTGATGTTGACAATCATCTGTCAAATTGGAAATTGGACTACCTTGCTCAACTCAAGGAAATTGAGTCAACCCTAATGAAAAGGACAGTGAGTATGGAAAATTGATTCAGGACTTTGTGGACTGACATCTGCAGAACCACCTCCAGATAAACACAAAAGACCAAAAGAAGTGGTGGTGGATTTTTGCAGGGGCAGACAACCCCCTCCAGTGAACATCCAGGAAATGGACATTGAGAGAGTGGACTTAAACAGTTAAGAGTCTTCACTTAAACAATAAACTGGACTGCTTTGTTAAATCCACTGCACATTACAAAAGAGGCAAGAGCATACACTACCAACTGAGGAAACTGAGGTCATTTGGAGTGCAGGGAGCACTTCTGAGGACCTTCTTTGACACAGTGGTGCCATCTGAACATCTTTCATGGAGTGGTCTGCTAGGGCAGCAGTAGTTCAAAAGCAGACAGGAAGAGACTGAAAAAACTCACAAAGAGGGCCAGTTTTGTCCTGGGAGACCCTTAAACCCAATGCAGATGATCAGAGAGATAAGGATGTTAACCAATCTGGCAAACAACTCCCACCCTATGCACCCCATGGCAACACTGGGCAGCTGCTTCAGTGACAGGCTGTTTCACTGTAAGTGTGACCTAAGTATTGCAGGTCCTTCCTTCATGCTGCTGTTAGACTTTACAACCAGTACTGCTCTCAGCAAAACACGGACACAAACACCTCCATACACTATTAAATTTTTTTTTCTTTAGTGTGACATAAAAATATACAATACTTCTTCCATCTATAAATTATCTGTATATATTTTTGGACTTGTATTTTTTATAATGATTATTTATATATTTCTTGTAATGGGTGCCATTCTATCCCTTGAGTAATGAGTATATCTTTTATTTAAAAAATAAAAAAAGTTCAGATGATGAAAGATTGAAATGCACTAGTACATGAAATATTTAGCAACTACTATACATTGTGTAGTTACTCTTAGAATTAAGAAATTCCATATAATGTAGAAGGTAGAACATTGCAATTGATTTAAACTACTTTTTTAGTTTATAGAACCTTTATATTATACTAAAGCAAAGTTATGTGAAGAACTATTATGTCATCAATTAAAAAAATATTAACAGTCAAATTAGTGTTATGTTCAAGATTTACACTTTGTGTATCTGAGACAGGGTGAAGGAAGCTTGAGAAGTTGAGAAGAAGCAATAATGTAATCAGTTGACCAATCTCTCAAGCTTAGCAAGCAGAAGTTCTAATTATAACTTAACAGAACATGAATCCATGTCTGTAGGTTCTGTATGCCTATTATTAGAAGTTGGGTTTACTCAAAGCTGCAGCAAGATTACTAACACTTTTAAGTTGAGACATTTTTTTACAGTGTAGCACAGTAGCTAAGGAATCAGACCTGCTCAAATAGCGGATATCCTTAAAGACTACAAAATCACATCCCTGCAGATAAGCGCATGGAACCTCAGGCTAGTATGCATTGCCATTATTGCCTTAATGAGCTGTGAATGAATCACAAACGAGAACATACCGAATATACCATTTTGCTATTATCAATGCATTTTACTGGACTGCTCAAGCATGACTGACCCTACCAGACCTTACCAGAGGTCATCAAATAGATTTAACCAGGGGGCAAATACTCATAGAACAAATTCTCTATGGACTGGTCCCCTATAGTACATTCCCTCCAATAAGTCAATGTATAACACACTTAAACAGACACACTTTCTTCATGCATACATGCATGTATAAATCTCTAATCTAATCCCACATTCATTTACATCACATGCATTTTCCCAGTTAAAATGTATATTGTTTTGGTCATGTATATTGTTTTTTGTTTTGCTTTTTGTCATAATGAACATATCAAGAGAAATGTTCCACAATGACCTGGAATAAAATCTTTTTTACATTAACCCAAACTATTTTTTTATTCTCAAACAAAGTTGACTTTAATTTTGTCTGACCCCAACAACACATACACCACTCCCAGCACAATTTGTTCTATGACTTGTAATGGCAGTGGATCCATATTTAGTGCTATTAACATTAACAAAAAATTCCCACCAAAACAAAGAACCCTTTAGCTAAGAAAATAACTATTTAAGCATCCAAAGTATGCTGAGCTGTGTATAGAACCAGTCTTTACTAAGAACCACTGTAAAACGCATTCAACAATATACATTGACCTCACTCTGCATCACAGTATTTTTAATGCACTCAACTATTAAAATCTATAAAAATACTTTTTAAGAGGTATTATTATTATACCAATCAGTCATAAAATTAAAATCACTAACAGCTGAACTGAATAACACTGATAATCTGGATCTTGAAGTTGATGTGTAGAAGCAGGAAAAATGGACCAGCATAAGAATCTGAGACACTCTGACAAGAACCAAACTGTAATGTTCTACTGGGTCAGAACATCTTCCAAAATCATTTCCTGGTATGCAGAATCAAAATCAGAATCAGTGATCAGTGGTAAGTTTTCCAACAGTGTTCTGAGAAAGGACAACCAGTGAACCAACATCAGGATTACAGGCGCCCAAGATTTACAACATATAGGACTAAAAGGATCTGCTGTTACATCTTGGGTGTCAGATACCACAAGGCACCTTCAGAAGTCTTGTGGAGTCTATGTCTTTTTGGGTCAGGTCTGTTTTGTTGGAATGAGGCGGACCTGCACAATATTAGGCAGGTGATTTTAACATTATTGCTATACATGCTTGGTTTCTATAGCAATAAAACTGCAATGACTTTTTATACTTAATTAATAAAACCTATAAAAAATTAGGTTAAATTTGAACTGCAAAACAGGATCAATAGTGTTCTCCCACAACACACCAGTTCTTCCCTCACTTAAACCTGTTCCTCATCGCTGTGTAAGAGATTCCTTCTCTCGCTGCCAAAGAATGTGAATTTGTGGGCCGTTTGTTTCTGAACCACCAATTGAGGAAAAGACAGATGTAATTGGGATGTTGGGGGGAGGGGGGATTTATGCAGCTTGCTCCACAGTGAGCAGGCATGGAGAGAAACAGAGAAGAGAAATGTCAGAAATCGCTATGGGAAAAGCTGTGAGCTCTGTTGTATCAGGAGAGATGGTGGCTATGCCTAACATCCAGGTAATTGAGTGGGCTTCTTTGTCTGACAAATCTGGAGAGCACTGATTTCTGTAGGAGGGTCTTCTCTTTCTTTCTTTCTTTCTTTCTTTCTTTCTTTCTTTCTTTCTCTCTCTCTCTCTCTCTCTCTCTCTCTCTCTCTCTCTCTCTCTCTCTCTCTCTCTTTTATAATCTTTTTGGGGTTATTTCAAGTTTGTATGAGGTGGTTGCTGACTTGCCATACAAATGAGGTATAGTCAGTAAAGCTAAACTCTAAAATTCCCAAAAATAGGCAGAGGAATTAATCCATTGCTGCACTACTCCTCAATGAGCCTGCCTAGAAAGTATCTCAGATGACTGAACAAATTAGCATTCAAGATTTCACTACAGATTATATTAGTAATCAAGTGATTTACCAATTATTAATTAAAACTATAAACAGAATCCTGCAATATTTTTAACTTTAATATTAATAAATATGTTATTCACTTTGCTTTTCAAAGATATATATTACTTAATAATAAAGTCTACTTCACACTTTATTATTCTGAAATTCTTTATATATTTACATCCATTTAATTTAGCTGTCACTCTTATCCAGTTCAACTTACAGTGGATTGTGTAGTGTAGTGGATAAAAACACCACCTTGTCCAAGGTAGACAAGGGTTAGGTTCGCTGACAGGACACCAATATACCTTGGGGAAATTTTGAGACACTGCTCATGACAAATACTTAACAATAACCCTCACAAGTGTCTCTGCATGAGTTTGAATTATGTTCACATATTTTAAAGGATTCTCTTAAACCAGTGAAGCATTATTATTATTATTATTATTATTATTATTATTATTATTATTATTATTATTATTATTATTTAATTTTGGAGCATTACTGGAGATGTCAGTTAGCTTTTTCTGTTTCAGTCTAGAATTACAAAAAATGATACAGAAACAGCCATTTCAATAAAAAACAAATGTTTAGGACTCCACAGAACCACAGGACTACCAAAGCAGGTATCTAGGTGGTGGGTCATTCTCAGCACTACAGTGACACTGACATGGTGATGGTTTGTTAATATTGCTACACTGGTATGAGTGGATCAGACACAGCAGTGGTCTGGAGTGCTGGTGTGTTTAAACCCCTCACTGTCATTGCTGGACTAAGAATAGTGCACCAACCAGAAATATCCAGTTGACAGCGTCCTGTGGGAAGCAGCTACAGCGCAACACGCACTAACACACTATCACCATGTCAGTGTCACTGCAATGCTAAACATGACCCACCATCCAAATAATACATGCTCTGTGGTTGTCCTGTGGGGTCCTGACCATTGAAGAACAGGATGAATGGAGACTAACAACATATGCAGAAAAGCAGATGGACTACAGTCTGTAATTATAGAACTAAAAGTGTGCGGCTATGGTAAGTGGAGCTGATAAAATGGACAGTGAGTGTAGAAACAAGAAGGTGGTTTTAAAGGAGTGGCTAGTCTGCGTATATATGCTATATATGTGCTGCTGGGTTTCCTTTGTTTCAGTGATGAACATAAAAGAGATTTGAATGTTCAGATTGCTGAACCAGGCTTTTATCAGAGCTGAGAATTCCCTGTTTATCAATCGAACTGCAAAACATATTGAAGACATTAATTTTAATTAATTTTTAATTGATTATGATCAAGTCACCATGCCAGCAATACAGAAGTAATGTGAGCATCTTAAGCCATTGATTTGTCACAGCAGATCATGTATAATATCTTATCTATATTTCAGTCAGAAACCTCCTCACCCCACCTAAACCCCCACGGACTGAGGCTGCTTCCACTTTACCTATATTGGTCAGTGTTGTCTTTCATTTGAGACAGACACAGACTGCTACTGACTACTGTCTAACAGGCTGGGTATCTATATTCATCATTAACATTCATAAAATATGTAGATTGACCAGTGTAACTGAAAAGTGTCCATATTAAATTTGTAAAAGTATATTAGCGCTACATTTATGCACATTAATTTTTTTGACCTTTCAGACCAAACCTATTACATTACCAATGTATCATACAACATATGGACAGGAACTCATTAATTTTTGCTGACCTCAATATTATACATTGTGTTTACATACATGCATTTTAACAGAGACTCAATTATAACATCTCTGATATTAGTCAGGCCTGCTCTCTTGACGAAGAGTGACATCAAAGAGTGACATTGACGTATTGTGTCAGAAAGTAGCATGGTGCTGGCTCCTGCTCTCTTCACCCTGTACACAGCGGACTTCTGCTAGAACTCAGAGCTGTGTCATATTCAGACATTTGCTGATGACACAGCCATCGTTGGCTATATCAGGGATGATAGAGAGGAGGAGTATAGGAGCCTTTGTAAGGGACTTTGCTTTTTGCTGAACCCTCCCAAAGGGATCAATAAAGTTTTTCTTTCTTACTTTGTTTGTTTGTTTGTTTGTTTGTTTGTTTGTTTGTTTGTTTCTTTCTTTCTTTCTTTCTTTCTGAGAACCTGGCACTAGGCTTTATGTGCATCAGATATTCACTTAATATTAGTGTTTCATCTCTCCACTTGTTCAGAAACAATGTCCGAAAATCATTGGTGAAACAAATCATTATAATCAGTAAAATTTCCCCATCTTTCCATTCACAGAGCACATTGATCAAAAAGTTGAAATCACTGCAGTGGCTCTGACAATGCTAAAAGTCCATCTATAGTGTGTCTAGTACAGATACTGAAAAATGTAATCCATTTTTACCAGATAAAACTGCTACTATGACACATTCATATGACATATATATCAAGATTGTATGGTAAGATAAACAGGTTATGCATTGCATAAGTTTTCAAACCCCTGGTTTAGGAAAAGAATGAAGAGGGCACAATAATTAATAAATCACTAATGGTATACTGGACCACAACAGACCAGCTCGGCATACATGTGAAATATGGATTACTAGTTCAACTGTATTTCATCATTAAAGTTAGTCTGGAATACAGTTGTACTGCAGCTGTTGTCTTTGACATCATTTATTTGGATGATAGTTGGACATTTGTATCTTGAATTCAAATTTAATACAAACAGAAACCAGTTTTGCCTCAGGAAGAATCACAAGCAAGGGGTCTAGGCTGTCATTCATGCCAAATCTGACCTTGTGCTCAGTTGTAGAATCACTGTGTTGGTTTTCATTGTACTTTAAAAAAGAATCTGTCAGTCTATCATTTTATTTTGCCATATCTGACTCAGTCTAAGCTGCTGTAAAATGTGTAAATCCTACAAGCCTCTTGGGAAAGAGTATAGATTTTTAATATCACTAACCTGATACACACTTAGAGCACATCACTTCATCCAGAAATATTGCAGAAATTAAAAACACCACCAACAGCATAAAAGCAGTCCACATCTGGAGTGACATCCCTCTGATATATTAGTGGAAAGTAACATGAATATTTAAATAAACATTCCAAAATACACTTCAAACAATTGTTCAATCTCACAACAGATGCTACAAAAGTGGGATAAACCTGGAGAGGTCAGCCCATCTCATATTACTATTCTCCAGCTGAAAAGTAAAAAATGTGAGGATTTTTAAAGGTGTCAATGCGTTCTGCCTCAGCATAAACAAGAGCTTGACAATACCACAATAAAAGCATAGTTGTTGATGCACATTATGTCACAATATTTATACTGTATGTTCTGACTTAAATATGTTAGAATGGACAGTACTGTGCAGAACGTTTAGAAACCTAATCTCATTATTTAAAGTCATTTCTCTGAGCCTTAAAATCAGAGAAGTTCTAAGACTTTAGAACTCTAAAATCTAAATAAATACAGTATAACAGGAATTTTGCAATCTAAAGAAAGTAGTTGAGATCTTGTGAGCTAGTTTGAAGAACATAGCTTGGATCCAGATTTCTGTTGGACACTCAGTGCCCGGATGTGTTCAATTCCATCATCAGCTCACCTGATTTAACATAATTAAGCAAAGGAATTAGGAATGTTATATTTTTATGTCATGATGGGAATGCCCTTCCTGACATATTGCTGCTATGCACGTATCACTAGCTATTATGGCTCACTCAAACTCCAATAATTCACATCACCTTGCTATGAGCACGCTGGCCAGTGTTCAGACTCACAAGATAAAATCTCACAACTTTCCCAAGCCATTCATTGATGTAACACCACTTCATGATTTATTTACATCCTGCTTTTGCATGACGTCTGGAATGTCAGTATATACTGTCATCGAAAAATGCATTTAATAGTTTAGGGATGGTAAAATATAAATGCACAATTTTTCATTGGCAATGCTTTACAGTGAACAAGAATTCCTTCGAATGAACCTTTATTCAGAAAATGCTCTGACTCATGTCTAAGAACTTGCTCTTTCAGCAAGAAGGACATGCTCCCAAGTCATCTCCCTGCCACTTCAAACCACAATCCAGAATCTTGTAATCTTGCACACTGCTTTCAGCATAAGGTTCTTCAAACTGAAGCCACGCTTTCGCTACTCCAGCAAGCTTCAAAGACCAGAACGCCTGGGCCCAGACTTTGAAGTCATCTGCACAACGCTTGGATGTTGAACGCTTGTACTTTATGTTGGTTAAATAATAGAATTTGTACCTGACCTATCACGTCTCTTCTCCTATGCCCTTATAAATGTTAAATGGATGATTCCCTTGACTGCTCTGCAAACTGAATTTGATTTTATGAAAAGGTAAGACTGGGTTTTGCCACAAGCAAGCAAGGGTAATATTTAAAGCTATATTAGTAAATCCATGGAGAAGATAAGTATAGGTTAAGGACTTACTGAAGCAGATAACAAATCTGGTGTCAGATCAATTGGTAATATGTACATGTCAAAAATATCACATATATTAGGCTATGTGAAATCCTTTATATCTGATAAATACTTGCCAAAAACTGAACTTGTATGTGACATATATGCTATTTTTTATTGCTCATTTCAAATATGCGACATATTTTTGTTATATGTCTAACTATATAAAAATATATGTGTACCACATGTAATTAAAGTATATGATAAACTTTCCATTTACCTCCAAAATAAAATCTTGTTAACTTTCATTGGGGATTAACATAAAATATTTTTGAGCACTTCTATTTGCCCAGTCATCATGCAATTCCAACACAATGTAAAGAAAAACTGTCCAACATTATGACAAAAATGGCAAATGGGACAATCACGAAGGTATTATACATATTTATGTACTGCAGCTGATATTGTATGTGTTTTATTTTATGTGTTTACTGTGTGAATGTAGACTCCATAACAAAAACATGGGGCAGAAATGTAAATGATTGAAGATGATGTCTGATTGGACACTGGGTTTTCTCCCAAAATAGCCTAAAAATGATTCCTATGCCGTCCTAAAAAGGTTCTTAAAAGCAAGTTTTGGGTCGTTTTTAGCACTGAATTCAGATTTTAATACGGAGGCCCTGTGGTGAGCACTTTAATCCTGCCTGTGGAGTGACACACTGCCCCAATTGCTGGAGTGATGATCTGGGGAGGCAGCACATATGATATTCAATCACTCCTAGTAGTGATACGAGTGACATTAACAGCTCAGGGATATGTGCAAGACATCCTATGTCCAAAAGTGTTGCCTCTCAAGGCAGGGCTTCCAACTTCCATCAATATTATGCCAGCCACACACAGCAAAAGTTTCCCAGAAATATCTCTACCAATTTGCAACACTTCTTTGACCTGCCCATTCTTCAGATTTATCGCCAACTGAGCATTTTGCTAGTATGTCACACACCCCTGAAGACTGTAACGAAGAGGTCAACTTACCGTATGTACCGGACTATAAGCCACACCCGCAAAGTTTTAAAAAAACCCTGCAAAATAACATATATAAGAAGAAAAAGCTGCACCTCATTATAATCCGCATGGTTTAAAGCGTGGAAAAAAGTAGTGGCTTATAGTCCGGAAAATACGGTAGATGCATTTAGGCTGTAGAGCAGATCTGCTTTTCAGTTAGCATGTGAAGCCAATGCACCCCTGGTGGCAGGAAGGTGAGGATGCAAAGTTTTTTCATGCAATGGTGCGATGGAAATGAGGGGTTGTATAAGTTAAGTGGAAATAGATTGAGAGATAAGGTGGGAAATTTGCATTGTTACAGCAGAATACACAGTAGTAGATAAACAGCAGTAAGTAGGCAAAGATGTATTTTAAACACAATACAAAATATAAGATACTGTATGCTAAAGAGACAAATAAACATCTGTTAGCAGAAAAATAATGAATTGTAATTGTATGGATATTATACATTTCCAAACAGGTAATCACTAGATATTACACAAAATTGTAGACATTGCACAGTAACAATTAGAGATATTGGACACATCTTATATATTGCACTTGTACCACTCTGGCAGCAGTAAATATCACACATTAATTAGATTAAGATTAAGATCAACACCCAAAAGTACCTGGACGCCTGTGTGCAGGATCTACAGGCCCAGCTGCAGCCTTTTTTCAAGATGGCAAAAAATGAGATACATGTATTTGTTACTTATGTATCACCATTGATAGATATGTACATGGAAAATATCCATCCCAGCCCATAACTTTATATGCAAGGAACATAATTTACCAAAGATATGGGACACTCTAATGCCAGCATCCAGATGTTCTACACGCAGATACTAAATTCCCTCTGGCTCTCTAGGGTCTTTTCTACCTTTGAGATACATCAAAAATTAACATATTTGCAAAACATACACTGCCAAAAGCTCAAGTCAGAATCTCCACCTTCTTCCGAGGAGCTCTGGCCATTCAATGTCTGAACAGAAAGTCTCTTCAAAGGTGTTTCTCTCAGTTTCAACAATTAACTTCTTAGTTGACACCCTCTAATGTGTCTGACACTGACACACTGTGTGTTTTCCACCTCCTGATTCAACCCAGCTGTAGTTTCCCTAATTCTATATACAAGATCAACAGGGCTTGAGTTCCATCAAGTTTCATTGTTAAAGGACTCCTATGATAAAACAATAATCACACACACACACACACACACACACACACACACACACACACACACACACACACACACACACACACAAATATGATATATGATGTGAAATATACAATCTGAACAAATTAGGACTTCTTTTGTCTTAGTTACTGTATTTCTTCTTTAGACACACTAAGTCTTATGCCCCCTCCATGGTGTTTACATGTAAATAGAAATGGGGACAGAAGAGAACAGAGTAGAGGAGGAGCTGAGAATAGAATTTTATTTTAATATTGATACCATATGACTTTATTATCATATGAATTTATTCAAACTAAGATATATTTAGAAGAGATTGGATTTCAAGATGCTTTGATCTTGATGTTTAATGTTTAATGTTTAATAATGTGAGATTCTGGATTTCTGATGTTCATGAGCTATAAACCATACCGAAGTAAAGCAAAAGTAAAGCAAAAAGGCCTGAAATATTTACCATCATTAGTAACAAATATGAAACAACAGTTTATCTTTTGGAATGAAATTATGGAATTACTGGAAATATGGAATTTCATATAAAATATATAATTTCAATTAAAAAAAATGTGTATCAATCCTATTATAAAACATTAATAACAAATTAGCTTAAAAGTATTACACATGAGCATATTTAACACATGAAGTTTATATTATGATATTATAAAAGTATTTTTGAGCACACTACTATAATACAAAAAAATGCTTCTTAAACTCATTTACTACAAATGTATCTAAAAGGCTTTTGACCAAATGAATATCAAAGCAATCTGCTGGGGAAATACTAATGACCCTGTGTCATACTACTGCTTGGAACTTTTCTTGAGCAGGTCAGAGGATAACTACAACATTTAAATCATGACCACAGGGCTTCCTCATCAAAGCAACAAAGCCTTCTGCCACGAGCCTTAATTGGCAGCCAAAAACTGAGACATGATATAAATTAGGTTTTGTATAATCCAGGCCATGGAGCTCACTATTGATCCTGTTCCTAAATAAGTTTCTGTTTCAGGAGGCTAGGGGAGGCGATCAAAGCACGTCTAGAGTAACGCCTTTCTCTGAATTATTTCTCAAGGGCTCATTACAACAAGACCGAATCTGCATGAAACTATTTCTATTTCAGAAGAAGCAAAAATCAAGACCACTGTGTTTCTGATGTAGATTTATTGTTACTGTCTCAAATATGTAAAAGCAAAGAATTCATTCTCAGACATTTTCATTTGTTGTGACTAAATTCTCTTATATGCCAATGCATTAATGTGGGTATTCTTCATTCACCACACTTAAAAAAATAAATAAATAAATAAATACAAACAAAATGAATTGAATTGTTTCTGGGAGAGCTTTAGAAGCAAGTGCAATGAAGCATGGACACAGCACAGTTCACAGCTCAGACAACAACACCTCCATATTCAACTTCAACTCATTTTTACAGGAAAACTTGATAAAGGATCAAGTGAGGTAAGACAGCAGTAGAGAACAATGAGAGAGGGTGGTGGGTGGGGGGATGGAGAGGGAGGGGTAAGAAAGCGAGAGATAGATGATTTAATCCATATTGCTTCTGAAATATAACATGAATAAAACGTAATCTACCTCCTCAACTAAACAGCAGTACCAATTTGAACATGTTTACATCAGTAAATTAACTGCTCATACATCACTGGGCTCTGTAAAAAGAGCCCCCCCCCAGCGAGCTCAATCCGACTGGATGGGCTGCATCTGTAAACAGCAATTTTCAAGCCTTTCACAGATTTAGGTTTGGGCTTTGATGGGCCATTCTAACACATTAATATTTTTTGATCTGTAGCTCTGGCTGTATGTTTAGGGTTGCTGTCCTGCTGGAAGGTTAAGCTCTGGCCCAGTCTCAAGTCTTCTGCAACCTCTAACAGGGTTTCCTCTAGAATTGCCCTGTATGTAGCTCCATCCATCTTCCCATCAACTGTGACCAGCATCCCCACAGCATGATGCTGCCAACATCATAGGTCAAAATGCTATGTTCAGGGTGATGTGCGTTGTTAGTTTTCCACCACACGTAGCGTTTTGCATTTATGACCGCACCTTCTTCCACATTTTTGCTGTGTCCCCATATGACTTGTGGCAAACTTCAAACATGGCTTCTTATGGCTTGCTTTCAAAAATGGCTTTCTTTTTGCCACTCTTCCATGAAGGCCAGATTTGTGAGTACACAACAAATATTTGTCCTGTGGATAGATTCTCCCACCTAAGCTGTGTATCTCTGCAGTTCTGCCAATGTGACCATGGGCCTCTTGGCTGCTTCCCTAATTTTTGCTCTCCTTGCCTGGGCTGTCAGTGTAGGTGGACGGCCAGGTTTTGGTAAGTTTGCAGTTGTGCCATACTCTTTTCATTTTCAGATGATGGACTGAACAGTGTTCTGTGATATGTTCATAGCCTGAGATATTTATAACCCTGCTTTACACGTCTATGCAACATTATCCATGAACTATCTGGTGTGGTCCTTGGTCTTCATGATGCTGATTGATCACTATTGTTCTGTAACAAACCCCTAAGATTTTCACAGAACAGCTATAGTAAGCTTATAGTTATACAGAGAATACATTTTAAAATACACACAGGTGGACTATATTTACTCATTAGGGTACCAGAGTACAAAGGGGGAGGGGGTGAATACAAATGCTCAGCACACCACACTTTTCATATTTTGTTTATTTAAAAAAAATGTGAAAACTATGTGTTTAACTATGTATTCAAACATAGTTGCATATACGTTCAAAGGTTCAAGGGGTATAAATACTTTTCAAGGCACTGTATGTGCAATCCATCTTACTGTGTGAAAGATTTATTTATTTATCTTATTTCCTTATGTTTTGTGCTTCTTTTGGCTATGCTGCTTTATACACCCCAAAACCCCCCTTGCAAAAAACTGCCTTGAGCTAGACAGTCAGGCGTGCAGGGGCGCATCGGTGACAAGGATTTGCAAAAAGGAGCAAAGCATACATGGGAAATATTTATACACACACACACACACACACACTATATATATATGCATGTTACAGTGCGGTTTGCAGGTGCTGCTGGCAGTGAATGAAATATAAAGGGGAATGTTGGGCTTAAAATGTCTGCTCATATAGCTCGCTACACAGGGCTTTCTGCAGGCTCCTCTTTCTGTGGATGAGCTCTTTGTGTTGCATGTAACCTTCATGGCTGAGGCACTCCCTGTCTTTGCAAATCCTGTTACAATGTCTGGTGAGAGAGTGTGAGTAAGTGAGTGAGTGAGAGAGAGAGGAAGAGACAGAGAGTGTGTCGCCTTAGTACGACTTATTGTATAATCACAGTAATGAACACGGGACCAGAGTGGAGAGGGGCTTAAGATTAC
Source organism: Acestrorhynchus altus (assembly GCA_034509495.1). Classification (NCBI taxonomy): domain Eukaryota; kingdom Metazoa; phylum Chordata; class Actinopteri; order Characiformes; family Acestrorhynchidae; genus Acestrorhynchus; species Acestrorhynchus altus. Next base: position 32,629,323 of record CM067504.1, on the reverse strand, counting down.
CAGTCAAAGGCTTTAGTCAAATCTCTCTCTCTCTCTCTCTCTCTCTCTCTCTCTCTCTCTCTCTCTCTCTCTCACTTTTTCATATTAAATGATAATTTAAGATAAAATATTAATATGGCAACATATATATCCTTGAGCTATGAAAGCACAGCATACGGTTTGTTAAACATTTGTATATTGATGCTGGTTTTAATACTGTTATTAATAGCTCAACAAGGGCTGATGTTATTTTGACAGTTGAATAATGTATTGATACTCTGTTGAATATTATAATCTATTATATTGAATATCATAATCATTAGTATAGACAATGGGTCTATAGCCCCCAGTCTTTTTCCACTAGTCCTGGGTGAATCCTCCCTCCACCCACTGAGGAAGATTCCACCATTTAAAGTAGTTGGGTGACACACCTAAGCACAGTGGTCCTTCTTGAATAGAGGAAAATGAGTTTGGGGAACTCCTCTCTAGTTACACCTCTGATGCCACAATTTTATCCATATGCTCTGTTAACTTGTGAGACAACTGCTCAGTCTTGCTAAATCATGCTCAGATTGGTAAATTCCAGCAGACCTCTTTAACAGTTGGAATAAAATCCAAGAGAATATTTTTTAGTTTTTGGACATGGATTATCCTCTTATACTTACTTTTTTTAAATCCATTGTATAAATAAAACCAGCATGCCACTGCAAACCTAGTTATATGATATTCACAATATATAGCAAATAAGTCACAATAATCCCATCCCCACTGTGCAGTCCTACGCTGTACCCTATTCAGTTTTAATTCATTAAAAACTCAGCTGAAGAGAAAATCTCAGGCCGATGGCTAAACATAAATACTGTATTGCCAGAATAGAAGATTTACAGTGTGAGTTGCAGTCAATGTGCTAGCAGCTTTACTACCAACCATGATCTCACATTGACAGCTGACAAATGCCTATGGACTCTCCTCACCACAGCACCACTGAAGACTACAACAGACAAATGCGCTACCCATAAACAACAAGTCCATAGAAACCACACTTCTCTGTTCACACTGTGCAGCAATGAGGAGCTGCTCACTTTTATGTAATGAGGTCACGATACAAGGCAGTGCCCTTTCTGCAAGGCACCAACATCAATACAAGGTCAAATAAGGGCTAGAGTGAATTGATTAGGTCTCTTTTTCAACCAGATCATTGGGGGAAGACTCTGCAGAAACAACAGAAGCCTGGTTGACAGATTTCAACTGGGATGGTGAAGCTAGCTGCTTAGAATTGACATAAACCTGGAAGAGGGACTCTTGTAGGCTATTAAGCAAACTACAAATAATTTGGACTATTAATCATATGCTCAAAGTGGGCCGAGGATGTCACATGTTAGGTCAGAAACATTCAGGAGCCCTTAACTGTTTAAGTATCTGCAACACATCCTTATTCCCATCATACATTATATGTCTACATTTTTGTGGACACCCTTACTAATGAATGCATGCAGCCACTTCCTTTCAAAGAAGTACTGCCAATAGGACTCATAAACATACTGGCACCTTGTCTCATGCCAGGCATGGGCTAGAGTGTATAAATCCCTCCAGCACTGAGCTGTGGTGCAGTGGAAGTGTGTTCTCTGGAATGATGGTGCTCCATCTATTACATTGTGATGAGTTGGGGATGAGGTATGGTGGTGATCAATCAATGGTTTTGTCAATGACTGCAATCAATCAAATCCTAACAGCAATGCTCTAAAATCCCTTGGAGAAGTTGATACAGGTACTCAAAAAGAGCAGAATACGTTTTTTTAATACCCTTTATTTAGGCTGCTGCTCCTGCGACCCGGACCCCAGATAAGCAGCAGATGATGGATGGATAGATGGATTTTTAATGCCCTTGGTTTTGAAAGAAACAATGGATAAGCAATTGTCCCAATATATTTGCCATATAGTGTATCAACAATATGTATATTTGTATGAATAAAAAGACATTTTTATTTTTTTTTTTGGTCATTTTTATTATTTATTTGTTTTGGTCTTAAAAGGGTCTTTAAAAGCCTCCAATCTGGTAAGATTTTAACATCAGCTTCTAAATCCATACATTAAAGCGGTCCTACAACGTAGCCTTGAAAACCACATAAATCAGTCCCAATGGTCTCAACAGCACGATGTCACACCATGACCTTAGCTCAATGTCAAGGTCAGTACAAGCACTCTTTTACAGCACTTATAGCTGTACTAATAGTAATGCAACAACAGTGGGGTGGTTAATAACATACTTGATCAAAGTAGGTCTTAGTAAATAATCAGCTAAACAGTTCTGAACAGACCGACAACAATGTGCAGAGACAATAAAAACACTATTAGTACTAATCATAAATAAAAGCTATCAGGAAACAACTGCCATTATGTGAATAGCTCACACTAACTGGCGCTCAACTGCATCAAATTAGCCACATTAGAACTGATGAGGTGCAGCATTCCTTACAGGATTCTCCTGGAATACTCCACAAAAGGAGTCTGCCTGCTGCTGCCTGGTTCAGCTAAAAAGCAGGCTGACTTCTGATGAGAGAGGTCCTAAAAGAGCCTGCCTTGTTCCTGAGAGACAAGTGTACAAGAGAGCACTGCCCTTTTGCCCATACTAATGCACACCACTGCTTTCTCCAGCTCCTGTGTTCCTTGTTAGCTTTGTTGCAAGACCTTTGGAAGGAAACACAATACGTTCTGTTTAACAGAGCACTTTGGGGGACCTCCAATAAGCAAAAAATGACTATTGTTGCAGTGTGTTGAACAAGGCTGAGCCCTCTGACTGCAATTTCGTTGAGTAAATATCCTTGGATAATGTTTTCCTTGCAGTTACAGGCCTGTGTAGAACAGTGCAGTGTCTGCTATGTGCAGCATGTGTTCCTAATTGTACAGTACCTTCAAAAGGGCAGACTTTATATATAGAAACATTGCTTTTGACACACACACACACATACACCCTTGCTTTTCAGCAAGATAGTGGCCTACTTCTATCCAAGCACCTGTCCATTATTTAGCTGCCCCAGGGGCATTGGTTTCCTAAATGTCACTTTTGCATGGCTTGCCCAAATATAAATAGTAGCCACATTATGCTGATTTTTGCATTCATTTTCAACAGATCTACATTCTTCAGTATAGTCCATACAAGCCTGTGAAGTTATTGTATGCTTTCATCATCTTTTCAGCTGGCCAGTGAAGCAATAAATACTAACACATGCCTCCAATTGTTGATTACTAGAGTCTGCTGACCGTTCAAGCTTGACTGTATAGCTTGACCCACACAGGTAGAATTTGGGTCATGGAGTTCATTGGTTCAAAATGAAATCCAATGACATGCCAAGTTCAGTGGAAGGGTCACTGAACTTGGAGTGGTGACACAGTTGTGGACAGGCACTGTCAATGTATAACTAATACAGAACTTTGTTTTGTTGACAATGATATATAATATATTAAACAGTCCTCCCTAGACAGCATTGAAATGGTCGAATAATAATTTTGCAAGGTGGTGCATATATATATATATATATATAGTCTCCCTGAGTGCCTATACAGACACCCCAGCCAGAGCACAATTCTCATTTTAAAAATCTCCCAAGCTGGCCAATCATGTTCCTTTGCCCCTCAGCTGTGGTCAGCACACAGGATTCAAACCCTGCCCAAATCTAAATGAAGTGTTTATTTTAGGCCTCTGTTTCCCTGGAGGGAACAGCTAAGACATGCTCATATAGTGCTCTGAGCATACCAAACTGTGGGCAAGTCTTCTGACCAGGTGGGATGATAACGACTCAGCCCAATATAAATTTCACCATTTTTTGATATTCAGAGAGCGAGCATGGCCCACCCCACCTCGAACACGAGTCGCTGGGAAATGATTATTTTGCGATTTGCCCTGGGCGTTCAGGAAATTTTATTCGAGAGTTGAAAATAACGTCATGTCTTCAGAGTAACAGGGGCCACGTCGCCATCTGTGTAACGATAAGCATATACGCAGCCTTTGGACCTCTTCAAACTTTTATATTGGCTTGCTCAAGAGGGCTGGAGTTTCCACGGGAGACCTTCAAGCTTTTATATGCGCAATGAAGGGCTCTCTAGTGCACTCAGGCAGCAGAAATGAAGCGGGGAAACACAGCCTAATTCCAACACTTGAACATCCAGGTTTCCACTCTCTGAGATCCGCTGTCTGTGCGGAACCTGAAACAGACTTTAATCTACACGCAATCAGAGCTGTTAAACAAAAACCTTGATCCTAATCAGGTTATAACAGCAGGCCTGTCATAGTAAAAGTGCAAAGCACTCACTGTGAACAATACACCTGAGATAATCAGTGTAGAGTTGACGAGTTAACGCTGTGTCTCCACAGCATCCGTAGATCTCTGTGATAATAGTTTTTAAAGTACAGAATTATAGCAAAGTGAACGTCACAATATTTTAGTGAATGTCACAGTACTGGTGAAATGTCACAGTCAAAGAGATGTTGGCCTGGCGGCGAATAGATGATGTTATGTTTTGGTTACCTAACATCACAGTTTAATACCAACAAAATTTGGAACAAATTTCAGAAATTTCAGATACCTAAAAGGTATCCTACTCCTCCTCCCTTGTGGCCATGGCTAGAGTGCTAGAGTCTGCAGAAAGAGAGTTCAAAAGCTGGGGAAGCAAGTGGGTTTTTGTAAAACCACAGTAAAATACTGGAAGCTGTGTTTGACTGTATTTATTGAATTTTAATAGAGTTAATACTGTAATTTAGTTCATTAGAAGTTCATTACAGTTTTATACAGAGATATATGTACTGATGTTGTTGGGAATAAGTGTAATTTAGTACTTTTACAGTGTTATGCTGATAAAATACATTTATTGTCAAAAAGTAACGCACCCAGATAAACGTCTGATCAGCATGCAGTTCTGTCTCAGGCAGATATGTAAATGATTATAGGTGTAGACTGATTAGACATTGAGTCTTGGTCTTCCCTACTGCCCAGTAAAAAGGCTCTGAGATGCTACTTTTGGGTAGTGTGCCTTTGCTAAGAGAACAATGACTGCTACGAAGCACTCAAAGACATTTTTACCAGTTGACAGACTGTGCAAAGGGGTGCATCATTGAGAGAGAAGCAGGATGGTCATTTCAACAAATTGCCTGCCATCTGACCAAGCTGTTAGGTGTTGGGAGCAGTAGTTATTTGAGGGCATGCACATGCTGTGAACAGGACAAAAACCATTCCATACAGATCCGATGATAGTCAGGTTTGAGTACAAAGACATCATAGTGAGCCTTTCAATCCTGCCTTTGATATGGAGCAATGCACTCACCCAAATGCTGGTGTGATTATCTGGGGAGACATCACACACAACAGTCAGTCAACCCTAGTAGTAACATAAGGAACACTCACAGCTCAGCGTTATGTGCAGGACATCCTGCGGCCACGTGTGTTGCCTCTCAGGACAGGAATTCTACACAGTCACCATATTTCTCACCAATTGAGCTTTTAAGAAACCAACTGGGATGCCAACTTTAGCAACTGTGCAGGATCTACAAGCCCAGCTGTAACATCTGTGGGCAGTGTGCTGCAGGATGGTATACAGAACCTGTATACTTTCATGCGCAACCATGTTTTATAGCCAGATTTAATTTTTTTTTGTGATTATAGGCCTGGGCAATATGTCAATATTTCTATTGATATTGGAATATAAACAGAGCGGGATATGGGCTGAGACAACATTGTTTTCAGTTAGTTTTAAAGTTTTTAAATAATGTTCAGTTTCAATCTTGCTGAAAACCTTTGTTTCTGCTCTGCTCTACTGCTCTCAGCTCCTCCACTACACCTCACTCACATTTTAACATTCCCTCCATGAAAGGGGGATAGTCAGAGCTGTGGTATGAAGATGACATTGATATTTGATCTTTGTTTATTTCTTATATAGTGCAATGTATGCATTAAATCAAATGATTTAATGGGGTTTTCTAATTTTTCTAATTGTATTTTGCAAATCAAATATTGTATTTTATATCATATAAAACCATTCAGTTAAAATATATCGGGATGTTATTGCCCAGCCCTAAGTGTATATGGACAACCCTATTATATTGAAGCATATAATATAGCCCAGCTCTATTTCCAAGGACGCCTGAAGATGTGTTCAAGCATTCAAATGAACACAACCCCCAACCTGAAAGACATCAGTCTCTAGCTTTTTCCTGAGTGTGCTGTAAGGCACTGGCTGCTGAAATGAATACACAGGCTAATCCGTATCTGTCTCTCGTCTCCAGTTACATTTCACTCTCTGTGGGAGAAAAATATCAGGGAGCACATTAACGGTTAACAATAATACAGTCCCACCGCTGAGCTAGTTCCACAAGTGGATTCTGAAGCTCCTGTTATTAAGCCTGCAATTAGACACATCCCCAAAGGTGGAACCATGTTGCACCATGATTGCATAAGCAATTGATGTGGATGGATCACAACATTCATGAAAGAGGTTCCCTCTAAAGAAAAGCTTTCTATTTACATGCTACACTAATGCAGTTTGTGAAATTACAGATGATTATTTGTGAAAGTACAGAAGATGCCAAAATGATGAGTAATGGCCCAGATTCACTTGACTTCTTTTAATGTTTCACTTTAAAGGACTTTTTTTGCCTTTTATCATATATTTGGTGGTCTGATGTTTGTTTGATCCTCTAGAAAAGTTTGATTTTTAGAGCTGCAGAAGGATTTGGTCACAAGAAACAAACCATTAATTTCACACTACAATCAAGGGCAGTGTAAATCTAGATGCAATGCAATGTGTGATGTAAACAGAACTTACAAAACAGGCATGCTCTATTTTTACGTGGAAAAACTGAACATATCATAACATCATACCTGCTATTCAGGTAACCATCTCTGTGTGATTTAATTCCTAAAAAAAGAATGTGAGTAGCTTTGTGTTATGTTTATTATATAAGAAAATTACTTAAATACACAGATATTTACTACTTACAGAAACAGGATGCTGTGTTTTTGGTGTTACAGATAAATACTGATGCTTGAACATATCAGTTAACATTATTATTTATTTACATTCTTATAATTTTTTGAGTGATGCCAAAGATTCAATTTTGGTTTCATAAACAAAATAAATGTGAGAGTGCAGGACATCTGAAGAAGTCTGCAGAACCACAGTAGTCTGAAGAACCATCACTAGATGTTATTTACCAATTTACAGGTTGTTCACACAAATCCATTATAATTTGGTTCTTCAATTGCATCACTTAAAGAACCTGTTCTAGCACCCTTATTTTTAAAGGTGAAGCCATATTTACTGAACTTACACATGACAGCATTACAAGAACACATTTAAAACATTCGCCAACTCCAGGGAAAACAAGCCAAATGTATTGTCCTACTCAGAATAATATATGTCTGAAAAAATACTTTTAATGTACAGACAGCCTTATGAAATCCTCTGAAATAATGACTGTCCACAAATCCATTCACATTACTGGACATTAAGAAGTAATATAAAAAAGAAAAAACTTAATGGTGGTATTAAAATGAATGATGGTGCTATTTGTGTACAGTCTACTGACACTCACAAATGAGGACCATTACATGCAGCAAGGGAGTTAAACAATAAAGCTTTGTGCGATTATACATGGCAAGGACGTCTCGTAAAAACGGTGCCGACCGGCTAAGAGAGAAAGTATTACTTTCATGGGAAGGGAAACGATGTGCTGCCATTTAAACTGACAGAGGGGGAGCTGAGCATCAAACAAAGTGGATCTATTTATTATGCTATGAATATATTTCAGCGCTGTGGTCCAAAAACAGCAGGCACTAAAGGAGAAAAGGTCTTAAGACATTCCATATTTATTCCAAAAGGTTTGCTGGCAAGCCTTTCACTGCTGAGGGTTTTAGTCCTTGTCAATGTAGGTGGGACTCAAAATTCATTAAGCACTGTTCCTGACCTTTAAGGAGGTTTAAAGTCCCCACCTTTGACTGCCATGCATTTTGTGTTGAGTTCACTTAATGAATTTAAAGTCCCACCTTAACTGATACTGGTGGAGAGCTGACAGATGAAACCCAGCAATCAAACTCTTCTACTTTTTACTTTTACAGAGAGTGACTGCAGAGAACTGGTAACGCAACATCTCCTGTCCACGCTTATGGACAAGAGCAGTATGGTTGATCATATTTCTATTGTCCTTGCATGATAAACACATGGTTACAGCAGAGGATATTACATTATATTATACATTTGCAGGATTAGAGCAATTCGATTGTTAGCCATGTTGCATTAGAAAGGGTACTGAAAATTTCAACAGTGGTGTGTTTCCCCGAGGGTCTCCTGCAAGTGAGCAAATGTTTTAACCACTCTGTTAAAGAGCCAATTAAAAACATGCCTGCATACACACAGTCCTATATACTACTCTATCCCTTACTACTGTCCATTCACTTCACTGCTGATCTGTATGCTGTCATTAGGCTTGCTTAAGATGAACTGTGAAGATGTGGATGCAACAGAAGTCCCTCTGTTATGTCATGATAAATAATGAAGCTAAAACCATGTTCATTTAATAACCTGTAGGTTAAAAAAATATTCTCTATCACTGTTGCAGGTTAAGCCAGCGTTTGTTTCCAAATACATACAGATGACTGTAGATGAACACAAAGTGTCAAAAGTAGTTCCCCACAATCTGTTGCTGTGAGAAAATAGCTACACATATTAACTGGGTACTTAATATTTTAATACAGTACCGAATAATATAGAAATACAGAAATGGGTTTAATACAGAAATGGGTTCCAACAGTATTCTACCAGACATTTAAACAAAATACTGATATTGAAATGGTTGGCGTTATTCCTTTTATAACAACAAGAACAACAACAAGAACAACAACAAGAACAACAACAACAACAACAACAATACTACTACTACTACTACTAATAATAATAATAATAATAACAATAATAATAATTTTATAAATAATTTCCATATTAGAATAAAAAACAATGCTCACAGGTTTCCATGGAAATTCTAGCCAATGAAGATTAAGCTCTCTTGTCATTTATGTTTATTTACTCATATATTTAGTTTGAACTATGTGTCCAGTTTGCTTATGTTTATAGTCTTTATAGTGTATAGTGTTTGCTAACATCTTAGTAGTATGTGTGTGAGTGTGTGTGTTAGTGGGGGACTAGCAAAGTAGTAATTTCATTGTAATGTGGAACTGCTTGTTTACTGCTTATGACAGTAAAAGTTTTGAGTTTTGAAAGTCATGTCTTTAATCGTTTATTACTTCTCATCTGGATTTACAATAGCTTTATCAAACATCACTTTAATGTCCTGTTAACCTGGCTGCTTTAACATTTGAAATGAATAAAAATGTATTACTTACTTTTTGTGTTTAAAGTCAAAGTCAGTCATTTCAGGTAGACAAATTATGTTCATAAGCTGTTTATACAACATCTGGCTTGATTCACCAATGAAGGGTGTGTTTTTATTTTTTTTTTATGTCACCACAGAGTCCCACATTTACTTGTAAAATGACATGTGTTAAATAAACAATTGATTTTTACATGATGAATGAGTTACACACAGTACTGACAATTTATAATTCCCCTTTAGGGTCTGCATGCTGTCAGTGTGATTGACAACTCATTAATCTGACTAGCAGACCTTAAGCATTTAAACTCATCACAGACACCACAGTTACAGTGGACTCTTTTAGGTAACCGCTACGGCATTTCAAAAGTGGAACAAAAACCTCGGCCCGAGACAATTTTGAGATGGCATGAAAAAGGTGTTACACCCCTCTCAGGCAGAAAAATCGCTGTTACTGAAGCGTTGCCGTACCATCATAGATCGCTCTGTCTGAACAGGTATGAAAGGGGTAATAAGGTAAAATCCTTCAGGCGCCCCCTGTCTCTGGTGCCCCTCTTCCACTCGGCAAAGTCCCTTTGAGACCCCACAATTAAAAAGGAAATAGCACCAGAGATTTCAGTTATTTTATAAAATGCCAGTGCCCTGTCCTCTGTGTCCTTTGTACATCGCCCTCCTCTTTCCTCTCTTTTCTGAAATCACTCAGAGCTTCTTTAAAGCCACTTCTTGAAAGTCTCTCTCCCTCTTTCATATGTCGCCCTTCAACTCCAACTGGCACTGGGAGCATTAAAGCCTGGAGGGTTTTTGGTTACGATGCTGGGTGCTTTAAGAGGAGTGGCGGCATGAAAGCAACCGCAGCATTGCCGTGTGTCCCTGTATGCTTCACCAGACTGCTTGGAATAAAACATGATGCTGTACAACACGGCTATAAGGAGTAAATCAGGTCCACTGAGTGGAATATGAGAAAGTTGGGCAAACAGTGACTTCGGTTCTTCAGAAGCAGTGAAGTTTAATTTCTTTGGCTATTCTGCCACAACAGCCTCCATCCAGGAATATTATTAATATCCCATTGGCCATGAGCCTTTTCTCTGCATTGCATATACATATACTATATGTCCAAATGTTTGTGGACACCCCTACTAATGAATGTATTCAGTTGTGTTAAGTTGTACCCATTGCTGATAAAGGTGTAATGTCTTATTCCTGTGGAGAATAAATGCCAAAAGAATAGGACTCTCTAGAGCAGATAATCATTAACTTATCACAGACAGTTACTCCAACACAAGCAGGATGAACAATTATTAATCCCTTGATTTCAGAAAAAAAAATGAATGAACAGGCATCCCAATATCTGTTGTTAATTTAGTGACATTTTCAGTGCAACTGTCCTCAAGGATCAGTGGATTGACCTGCATTAAGAAACCAGTCAAAGTAACGTAGGTTGCTTTTTAACCTTACTTTGGTCTTGGAGGCTGGTTTGCTCAATTAAATTCAATTACCCTAAAAACAAATTAAAATGTGTTCTCAGTGAATCTGCAATTCACCTGATTATAATGCGTGTTGTAAATTTTCTTTAAAAAAATCTTTACGTTGAACAGATGCCTGATTGCAGGTTTAAGATAAAATGCACAAAAAGGAATATTTTTGGCTGAAACTGGAACTGAACAAAATAAAACCTTTTGGACAAATACTGAAGACTGAACACCTTTTTCCCCACAGCATATATAAAGCAGCACAAATGCATTTTTGTTTTGCATCTCAATGAAAAACAATTACAAATATTTGTAATATTTGTGTTGAACATAACATCCATGCAGGAACAACAACTAAGCACAATATGACATATATGACATTATATCTGACTGCTGGAAAATCTAACATACGTCTTTTCTGTACACCAATAATACTGAGGAAACTCTAAAACAGTGCAAAACATCATTGTCTGGTATACATTATTTTGCCTTTTCACTTATTCTGCCTAACCGAAAGTGTGTTTTTTCCCTTTTCAGCCAAATAGTCGTGGTTGCCAAATATTCAATGCATATAAAGTAATTCAAGTGGTTTTGGTGTGAAACCTTCCATTCAGAATCAGAATTCTTCACAGTGGTGGTGAGTGGAAGCAGACGTCTGAACCTCTAAAAGCTCCCTCACAGAAAGTCATTATGCCTAATGGTGAAACACTGCCTGAGACAGTGTCTCACTGAAATGTATTTTTGACAAACATTCCTGTCAAAAAATACTTCTCAGCATGCCAGGCAATTTACATAAATAAGGGAAAAAACATCCCCAATAAAACATTATTGCTACTACTTCACCATAAACAACATTCCATATAAAATGGTGGGTTTAGGTAGTATATAAAATGACTACATTTGTATTGTACATGCTGCAACGCCTCACTCCATTCACCATCACTAAAGAGTCAGGAAGTTTGTCTTCATTCAAACACAGTTTCAGATCACATACACTGTGTGACTGACTGTTTATATCTCAACCACTGAATTATGCAGCAAATCTGAAAAACTAATGGAATATCCCTTTGTCTACTTACATTTATGTAATATTATGTAATTGATGATCTCAGCATTATATTGCAGCCATTGTACACAGCTCTGACCTGTTTCAATCAGTAATGTGCCAGGAACCATTGTTGACATTGAGACATTGGTTAACTATTTAAATTGTTTGAATTTCAGTATCAGGAGAAAACTTACCAATGACTTTCTTAGACTCACTGAATACCCCAATAGGCCAATTTTTCAACTTGAATGCCAATTGACATGGTCTAGAGGGGTATAAAAACCCCTATCAGTGAGCTGTGGAGCAGTGGAACTGCATTTCTGAAATTATGGTGCTCCATCCAATACTTCTGGGATAGGTTGGGGACTTGGGCATTAGGTGTGGTGGTGATCATCCAACATCCTAATGTCTCTAACAGTCTTGTCACTGAATACAATTAAATTCTCACATTATCGCATTCCCTGGACAAGTAAAGACAGTATTTTTTTCTTGAGTTTGTAAGATAAACAAACACATTGGTGCATCATCCACAGACAAGAAAAGACCTATAGAAGTATCATTATATTATTCAGGTGAGCTCTCTTAGCTCACAACTAATACACCAATCTACCAATTTCCCTTTACAGGTTTCAATAATACAACATTTAATATTTTTTGCTCTGCTACGATTATATCAGGAAATGATAACTTCAGTCCCTGGTAAAGATTCAGCCATCCCTGGCCAGAATTCAAAAACACATAACAGATTAGTTACCGTTCTTTTCTAATAGCCTGGTTGGCTGCCTTTAAATGTCTGAAAGAAAGCATGTTCTAACATTTACCCTGCCTGCACTGGTGGGACCATTTGATAATAAAGTCCTATCTTATTAAAAATAAAGGTGCTATAAAGGTTCTTTGAGGGATGCCATAGAAGAACCACATTTGGATCCACAGCTGAGCATGAAGGAGATTTAAATTGGTAAAAAAAAAAATCCTTTATAGTGACTTCTATAAACCTATAAAGTGTCCTTCACACATTTCTATACACACCGTGTTGCCATTGCCACAGATGTAAAAAATCTAGCCTCCAGCCATACACTCTGTCTTTACAAACATTAGTGAAAGAATGGGTTGTTCTTAAGAGCTCAATGAATTCCTGTGTGGTACTGTAATAGGATGCCACCACTGCAACAAATCAGTGAAATCTCTTGCCTCTTAGATATTTTATGATCAACTGAGTAGTACAGTGATTAGGATCCACAGCAACACCCACAAAGTGTCAGACAACATATAGCTATACAGCAGGGTTTGCCGAGGAGCATAGTGTATAAAAGTCTCCAATGCTCTGCTCAATAACTCAATAACTGCAAACCTGCTGGTAGAGCTGCCAGGGGCTATGGCAACTTCATATTAATGCATATGAATTTAGAATGACTGTCATAATAGATCCTATAGGTGTAATGGGTATGTGTCCCAATACTTTTTTCCACATTGTGTATCTATTTTGTTCTTTTTGAGAACAGAAATGGTTCTTATAGCCCCTTTGTAATGATGTCATTAACATAGCTAGTTGGGGGAATTGGCAATGATAAAGCTGAGAAGATTAAAAAATAATATGATAGCACTCTCTTCTCTCACAGTTACTCAAAAGTCACATTGCATCATAATTTCAATGTCACTGCAACCAAGACCTGTTCTATAGTACACCAGTGGCAAAGAAATCTATATTTCTCCGATTTCTCCAGTCATCGCCTCTCGCTAAGAAGTGTACAAGAGAAGTTAAAAAAAAAAAAAAAAAAAACCTCAGAGACTCCACAGCGGGTGGGAGGTGGGAATCATCTTAATGTGTCACGAGAGGCTTACAAGTCTCTGCCTGCACATTGCCAGTCCACAGCTTCCCCGCGCATAATGATGCTTTGAGGGGGAAAAAAAAATAGAAAAGAAGGCGCCGCTGCTGTTTACTTTTAAAAATCAGCAGAGTGCAGCAGAAAAAGGGGGCGCGACTCCACAGGAATGACATGGAGCATTTGTCTTTGTTTGTGTGACTTCGAACTGCTTTACTGTACAAGAGGGAAGCCCTTAGAGAAGACCCCAGTGGACCTCTGAACATTCTGAAGGAAATAATGCTTCTGATAAGCACCCAGCTGGGTCCATTCTGTATGTAAATACCTTAGTATACCAAGTGGATACCATGTTTCTCTAAGTTCCAGCTATCCAATATAGTTATGCTTTGGATATCCAAGCGTCCAAGTCAGGGAAAGATTAGGGGCTCTGTAGTAGCAATGAGATCCTTAGAGATCAGTCAGTTTTTCCCTGAAGGGGGCAACAAAGTGGAGGCCTTCATAAACGTGCAGAAAAACAAACAGTGGTCTAAGACACTAGTGACATTGTTTTCAGAATAGTGAAACCTTCTCATATTTACACCATCATTTGTACCAGATTTGCATACAATGCTGTTCAGTTCAAGCCAGTCCAGAGGAACTGTACTGTAATGAAAAGATCACAATCTAACCCAATGAATAAAGCAGAAACTGTACTATCATGAAAGTTTGGGCATTGAACTTGTAGCTTAATTTAAATAGCAGTATCTGTTCTATAGGTGCGGTATTGGTACTGTGTCACAAATCAATTAAAAGAGCAGAAACCGCACTATCACAATTTAACCATGGCCAATCACTGTGGCCTGGTGGTTAGGGAACCAAACTGGAAGGTTGTCAGTTGAAACCCCTGAACGGGCAGGGCATGACTGAAGTGCCCTTGAGCAAGTCAATTAACACCCCAGCTGCTCCCCAAGTGCAGTGGATTGGGTTGCCCAGTGGTCCAGGCACATGTGCTCACTGCCCCTTAGTGTGTGAATTCACTAGTCTGTATGTGTATCGCTATGTGGATGGGTTAAATGCACAGGACACATTTCCCTGTATGCAAGCACACTGTAGCTATGTGCACATATACCCTTCACTTTATCTAACTAAATTAAATGAGCAGAAACTATACTATAGTGAAAGTAGGGGTACTGCATCACAATATAATTTAAAAGAACAGAAACTGTGCTATAATGAAGGTGTGGGTACTGTATCACAACGTAACGCAATTAAAATAGCAGTCACTGTACTATAGTGACAGCTTTGTTACTGTAACTCAGTTAACATCTTTTGGTGTAAAAGTAACTACTCTGAATGACTTTGATCACATCTCAAGCAGTGGTCCAGCAGTATTTGTAATATAGGTTCTTAAACAATTCCGAGTTTACTAATTATGTGTGAAAGTGGGCTGATGCATATTCACAGCAGATAACGCGATTACAAACTATTAAGCTCAATATCACAAATAAAAAACCTGTTGTCTGTTAGATGACAGTTAATATGTTAATATCTACAACAACAATATTGTGCAGAATACTGATATGGGGTAATTTGTAGGGTTGCATTGGTATGAAATTTTCAATATATGTCAACTGTTTCATTTTCCATTTATTAACATCAGTTACAATGAGTTAAAGGAACAAAAACAGACATATGATTTAGTATAGTTATAATTCCAAACATTTTAATGGAAATGAAAAAGTCTCCCATATGAAAATAAATAAGAAAGCTGCACATTGCCTATTAGCACAATCAAAAGTAAAAGTTATAAAGGTCTCCTTTATAAAGAGTAATCTCACTCTTTAAATTGAACATAAGCTGTGCTTTCTTTTAAACAATATGAATGGTAGAATAAAGACTGTTCTGATACTATTTTCCTGAGATTCTTAAATTTTTATTTTTCATGCATTAATGTCAAAGCAGGATTTTGCTGTTGTAGTTGGTTGAGGTCTGAATAGTCGAATTGGGATAATCTTCTGGCTGCACTATATTTTACCACACTATACAAGTTCAATGACCATATAGCAGGACCGGAAGAAAGTTAACCATATACATTTCTAAACAAACATACAACTGCACTCTCTTGGTGAAATAATGTAGTGTTAATGTGTCAGAATGCAAGCAGGTTTTCAGAGGCAGAAAAGAATATGTATACATAATATAGAAATGCCCTCAATAATACTTCTTCCAGCAGCAACCTTCCAATGAAATTTTTATGGCATGTCTCTAAATGTAACTACCCCAGAATCTTTTTAATGTCACTTTTGCACTACATCACTTCTGACAGTCTGCTAGGTTCCAACACACTCACCGTGAAAAGACTGTCCTCTCTCTCTCTCTCTCTCTCGCTCTCTCTCTCTCTCTCTCTCTCTCTCTCTCACTCACTCACTCACTCACTCACTCTTGCTCCCTCTGTCCCTCTCTCTCTCTTGACTACTGGCTGCCCAGAAGGTCATTCAACACAATTCAGATCTCTTCAGACCAACCTTGTGCTGCAACATTCATCAACACCATCACAAACCATGTTTAATACCACTCAGATATTGTCAACATCCAATTCAAAAGCCAATATTCATAAATTCATGGCCAATTATGCCTTGTTATCCTACAAAGTGGATTTAAGTAAACTCATATTAGCCTTAGCACTCATATACTGGAATGATTCTCACTGCAGATTCAAAACAGAACCAAATCCAATGCCCAAAAGTAGTCATTCAAAAAAAAAAAAAAAAAAAAAAAAAAAAAAAAAAAAAAAAAAATATATATATATATATATATATATATATATATATATATATATAGATATTATGAAACAGGTCTGATGTTCTTTCAGTACTAATGGTATCCACAATTAATGGATATAAAATACTGTCTTATTTTTCATCCCACTTCTAAGATGAGCCCTGTAGCTGCTGTAAATAATTCTCAATAAAAAATTATCTAAATGTATTGTTAGTTACTCTTGTTTTACATTCACTTCCATTCAAAGTTAAGAAAATTTTTGCCATTTTCTGTAAAGCTACCATTATGGAATTCACCGGATAGCAACGATGTGGGAGCCTCAAGATTTAGAAGGTCTTTGCCCACTGTTACATAATAGACTGAAATATTCTTGCTATTTCATCATCAATTCAGGAAGAGTTACAGATGCAGCAGAGCTTAATTTTCAACCACTAGGGGCATGCTAGCCAGGTTTGGAACAGCAAAGTGTAATTAATCAGAATAAAATGCTTACTGTTGTTAAAATTGATTGTACATAAACTTTAAGATGAGCGGTATCTTACATATAAGTTTAATTTAAGATGGACTTAAATTCAGTACTTTAAATTTGAAAATTGATCATACACTTAGTATAAAAGAAGCTACCACAAGTAAGTCACTCTGTTTTATAGGATGTATAAAACAGAATCCCCTATGATACAATTATATGTATATAATATAATAATATAATTTATAATGTAATATAAATTATAATGTAATATAATTTAATGTAGTGTTTAACTTAATGTATGATGTAGTATGTTCTCCTAAAACTGTTCAGTACATACCAGTTAAGAACCATTCATGGACGTTCACCTTTAAGTCTATAGGATGGGCACAGAAACAGGTATGTGTCTTTGATTTCAGTGCCAAAATGAAGTGCAATATCATTATACCCAACATCAAATGTTAGCAGGGTAAAAAAATTATCTAAAAGAATAAACTTTGACAAATGTTTGCTAGATCATAAATGTATACATTAAAACAAAACAATAAATAGTGAACTTAAAATATTTTTGGCAAATTAAATATGTATAATTCAGGATAAAAAGAAAAATACAATATGTACACTACAAAACACATTCTGTACACTATTTGAACAGAGTGTGCTCCGGTCTAATGCAGCAGTATGATACGGTTCTATCCTGTTCCATGTAGATGGTTTTCTATGTATAATAAGTAACAAGTCATCTAAACAAACTTAAATATAACTTTTTTTCTGCACATTGTAGACACAAATTCTGTTTATTTATATAATATGTCATAATGGACAACAAAAAATAAATAAACTTCATGAAATTAATTATACACTTCGCAAATACAACATTATGGTTAATGATTTCCAGTGTGTTAAAAGTGATAGTCTGTGGATTTGGAGGGTCTACAGAGCTCTCTGATGTGTATTTGCATCAAGCATTTGGATCATGGTGCGGTCTCCTTTCAGAGTGGATGAATCTGATGATGGCTATTTTATATTAAGTCAGTGGAGTACTCAGAGTGGAGAATTCAGAGAGTTCAGTCCAAACTCAGTTACAGATAGAGCTACTGTTGTCATTCATATCAGCATAATTATTGTATCCACAATAGCAACTTTGTAGTTGAGGGTAAAAATGGTTTAACTTTCAATGCATGTTAATGAAAGCTCACTGTATTTTGTGTTTCTGAGCAGATCATTCTGTTCATTTATATCTCACTGTCACAATGTAGAGAGAAATTATATCCAACAAAAGCAGCTAGAAAAATAAAAATGTAGGGAAATTCTCAAGGTTTTCTTTGATGGAAATAAGCAACAGATAAAGACTGGCTGTAAGACTAGATTAGTGTCCAGTAGTTCTTTATAAAGCATCACTCAGTCAGATATTTATTTAAGTGCTGATCGTGTTTACAAAAAGACAGTGATGATAGCACTTGAAATTGTATAAAATAGTGACTAGTGGTGGACAAAGGCAAAAAAACATACGACAAAAACAGCACTAGCAATCTAACTGGTTAACACTGGTGCTTTACATTATGTTACAGATAGCAAAATCTGCAGCAATGATAGCCTTGAATATCGTACCTGTTCAACAAGAAAAAAAGCTATCTCAGCATCACTTATAATTCCTTTCAGGTCATGGAGCTCTTACCACTTTTCAGAAGCTAAGTCAGGGTTTATCCTGGTCTAAGAACAGACTCTGTAACACTTTCCCTTATCAATCTGTTTACATAAGCATCATTTGCAGCAGTTGGTCAGAAGATGCCAGATCCTTTTTCAGTGGCAGTGCATATGATGTAAGTCTGTATAATTGTGGCAAGGACAAAAAAAAATACCATGAATACCTACCAGACCAATCTATTTTTTGAATTAATATTAGACATTGTAGGGGTGGTCGAGCAGCACATTGATATTATGTATTAGATCATTATGTTCTCTCCCCACTCAGGAATACTACTGCTTTCAATTAATAAAAATACAACTTAATGACTGCTTCTTTAAAGTGGACATGAAACAGTAAATGTAGTTGGTACAATTTACAAGACAGAATCCCAATCTAAAACTTTTACCTTTACATGAAACATCAGTGAAACTGAATTAAAAATAATAAGCAATCTATATGAAGCTTTTCTAACAAGTGTAGTGCCATCTTGTTCTAGTTGTCCACGTGACGTCATCGGGTTGGTTTCATGAAAACACAGGTTTAGACTGACCACCTATTAGTGTACATTACCTACAGTAATTCAATGGAAATAAAAAAGCACAACCAAAAATCATTGCAAAGGGGGGGACTTTTGTATTGCCCCTGAAATGCAGCAAAAAAGAGTAAAAAAACAAAGAAAGATGGTTAATTTTCATACCTTGCCCCCATTGGCTTGGTGCCCTGAAATGAATGAATCCTCCAGTTAGCCTCCATCCAAGGGTTTGTAGTTAGCTCTTCTTAAACTAGGACTATTTAGAGGACAGGGTTTTTGAGTCAGGTGAGCTGGTCATTCACTGGAACAACAAGCTGAAGTCCAAGACAGCTTCTTCTGTGTTTGACTTTTCCTTTTATAGTTGGGTGCACAGACCACCCAGCCCAGTGTACTACAAGAGAAGTAACCATGTGCCCGACAACGGATCTAGCAGGTCAGAGAGAGATACATCCCAACAAAACTACAAAAAACAGCTCTCTTACCAGGACTGGACCATGTCCAAATCAGATCACACATAATAAAATTATACAATGCCCAACTCCGCCTTTACTTAACTTCTGCTACCTTATTGGAGAACCAATTAGTATTAACAAGCTCTCTGATCATCTCAACTGCTAGATAGTCTTGTGACCAAAGTTTGGTTTGAATTCTTTCTCTTCTCCTCAGTGTCTCAGCATAATCCATTGGGTTTCTTGGAACCTTGGAACACTTTTCAGTTTCATCTTCTGACACAATTTGACCTAGACAGCCCAAAAACACCTGTTCATGAAAACTGTCTTTCAGGGTAAAAGTTTCCACCAACAAACCTTGTGATGTAGTCACTGATGCAAACTAATATAGTGGCTAATTAGAGTATAATATTAAATATTATTAAATATAATATTTAATATCTACTGTTTTCTCAAAATAAAAACATTATTCTGTAAAACATTTAATTCTGTAAAAAATGTTTAATATTAACGTGTTTTGTGTCCACTTTAAATTCAGTAAATAAACAATAATGTTGTATTAAAGAGCACATCCACTTTCATTTTTGGAAATCAGATTCTTCCCTGCTTCCTACTGTGCCGTGATCAGCTATACGTTATAGAGGGTAAATTCCTCCCTATTTTATCATCAATTGTGGTGAAGTTATAGAAGCAGCAGAAGGGATATATCTATTCTGTCTGACTCTATTTGCATTTCTTCACCTGATTGTTAAATCAGGTTACCCCAGGTTGAAAATCTAAAATGTACTTTATTTATTCTGTATGTGTGAAGAATATTTGATTACCAAATGTAAATAATTCAATCCAACCAAAATCTGGTGATCAATCGTTTTTTATTTTTTCCCATCATATGGTTTAGTATGGAGAATTGTGTTACTACAGTTGGTATCAGTACTGACGTCAAATTCAAACAGTGTTAAAGCTTGAATACTGACAGTGACTGACATCAAAAACAGTCTCAGTGAAGGCTGTTCAGTTCAAACACATACATATCTGCTTGGCACCCATAGAGCCGAGACAGAGAGCAGACCCTCTAAGCTGCAGCCAGTAAGGGTGTGCAACAGATGCCAGGATTACTCTCCCCAACCACATACAAATGAATTCTGTTGAAGCACAGTTTAATATTATTTAGTCCTCCCTAGGACATCATCTAAGCCATGACACTGAATAATATGACTGAATAATTAATTGGCAGGAGGCTTAATAGATAGTCCAAAAGTATTCAGACAGTACTTCTAATTGGTGAACAGAGCTAATTTAATCAAAGTTCTGACTATTAGAATGAATCACTGTGAAGCACCCAGATATGACCCTCAGTTCACTGTGCCCTGTGCTTGATATCTGCTAGATGGGTTTAAACCACTCCAGTATTGGGCTATGGAGTTCTCTGGAGTGGTAGAGCACCAGCCAATAACTGGTGAGTGGCAGAACTAATCATCAAACATCAGCACCTGACATCACTGGTGGTACCATGCAGCTGAATCCACATTCCAACAGAATCTACTATAAAGTTTTTTTCAGAGAGTTGAAGTTGTTACTGCAGCCAAGGAGAAAAAACTACCTATAAATACCTTTGATTCCAGGAGAAACACCAGAGGTGCTTGTGTCTGCCAATATGGGCCTACATGCTTAAATATAAAGGTGCTTCAAATGGCTGTTTGAGTGCTGCACCTTTACCAATTCAAAGGGTTTACACTGTCACTCAATGTCTCAGAATGTTTCCTTATGCAACCAAAAGATTTGTTGCTCTGGTTTATTTTCTAAATGCTACAAATGTAAATGTAAAAGTGTTTAATTGGAAAGAACAATCTTTATGGGGTTTGATGAGTATGAACAGGCCCATGGTCTGCCCATTCCAATCGACTCCTCAGAGTTTGTGGAAAGCTCTGATCAGCAAATCCCAGCCGGATTAAGCAACAGCGACAGTGAGAGCAGATTAACGAACATCTGCACTTTTCATCTGTGAAAGGCAACGCCAATCTCATGGATGGGTTCCATGTGGCTCAGTCTCACTCTGGCCATTTCAGATCATCACCGTGACCGCAAACCCTGGGTAACGCACACCCGTACACAGCCACAGCAGCTGGAGATTACAGTTTCAGGAAAGGTCGGGACGTTGACGAGGTTTTAAAAGCCTCAGACAGAAAAGAGAGAAGTTCAGCTCTCCAGTAGAACTCATGTTAGCATAAGAAGCATCAGCTGAATAAACATCCTATGCATATTATATATAATGTATACATCACTGTATAAACTGTAATACAGAAAAGAGCCTGTGGTTGTAATGGAAAATTCAGCTCAAGACTTTTGAAGAAAAGTATTCTCTCTCTCTCTCTCTCTCTCTCTCTCTCTCTCTCTCTCTCTCACTTTCTGTACTTCAGGTGCCACATACAGTTTGTCAATCAATGCCATACAACCTTAAAAGGGGGCTCTTCTTATCCTTTGGCAAAGGCAGTGGTTATACAGTGCATAGGGCAATGGCAATTCAAATGTCATTCTCTATAACAGAGAAACTGCAGAAAATGATGGATCTTTAAAGAATCTTCTATTATACCAAAACAGGTTCCAGTAAATAAAAAAATTATAAGTTGTCACCATACATGACCACTTTAGCACTTCAGCTTTTGAACACTTTCATCTTAAAAAAATGTCTTCTAGGTTCTAGGATGTGGATGATCTTTACATTTTAAAATAGTTCTTAACCCATTTGATTTATTCAAATTTTCTCCAAAAATTTCAGTTCTTTTAAAAAAAACATGTTTGGCTCCTTTATTTAGAAAAAAAATGGTTCTATACAGTACTGGTTGTTAAACTCATAACATTAATGGAGCTATACAAAACCACTTATAAAGAGGTAATTTAAAAAAATAGGTGCAAACAGTTCACTTAAAGCATTCTTAAACTCTAATGATTCTGTATAGGAACACTATCTGTAATGAAAAAACAAAACAAAATGAAAATGCATAAATTATAGTAATAGTAATTACTTTATCAATAGCATTACTAACATTCATAGTAGTAGTATTAATAATAAGTTTATTCTGCTTCATCTTCTAATTTATATTAGTAGTAGTAAAATTAATATCAGTATTATTAACAGTCTATATATTAGTATCATTAGTAGTAGTAACTAATATTAGTATTGGTAATTGTCTTAATTTTACTAGAATCATTATTAGTAATAGTATAAATAATATCAGTCTTGATATATCAGTCATGTTTTTAGTAGTATCACTAGTAGTACTCATTGGAAACCTAGTATAAGTATCACTAGTACTACTAGAAGTAGAAGCAATAGTAGTAGTAGAGTAGTAGTAGTAGTAGTAGTAGTAGTAGTAAGAGAAGCAGTAGTAGTAGTAGTAGTAGTAGTAGTAATAGAATTAGTAGTACTGGTAGCAGTAGTATTAATGGTACAGATAGTATCACTTATATCATTTGTATTAGAATTAGTGTTAATAATATTAACAGTATAAGTAGTATAAGTTAAAGCACTTGCATTAGTGTTAATGTAAGTATTAACATTATAAGCAGTATCAATTATAGTGTTTATTTTAGTGTTAATGTTAGTATTATTAATAGTATAAGAACTATTATAGCATTTGAATTAGTTAGTTTGAATTGGTTAGTATTAACAGCATAAGTAGTAAAGATTAAAGTATTTGAATTAGTGTTAATTAGTATTATTAACAGTATAAGTAGTATCAGTGATATCATTTGTCTTAGTGTTAATGTTAGTATTATTAACATTAAGTGATAAGTGTAAGTGATATCAGTTATAGTGTTAATTGAAGTGTAAATGTAAGTATTAGTAACAGAATAAGTTATATGAGTTACAGTGTTTATATTAGTGTTAATGTTAGTATTATTACTAGTATAAATACTATGGTATAGCATTTGAATTAGTGTTAATGTTAGTATTATTAACAGTATAAATAGTATCAGTTATATCATTTGTAATTGTGTTAATATTAGTACCATTAACAATATAAGTAGTATCATAGTGTTTAAAATAGTGTTAATCTGAGTATTATCAAAAGTAGTAGTATCAGTTAAAGTGTTTATAATAGTGTTAATGTTAGTATAAGTAATAGTGTAAGTAGTATCAGTTATACTGTTTATATAAGTGTTAATGTTAATATTATTAACAGTATATGTAGTAGCAGTTACAGTATTTATATTATTGTTAATGTTAGTATTATTAACAGTAGAAGAATTATCAGTTATACTGTTTATTTTAATGTTAATGATGTTAGTATTATTAATAGTAAAAGTAGTATCAGTTAGTGTTTTTATTAGTGTCAATGTTAGTAGTATTAACAGTATAAGTAGTATCAGTTATGGTATTTATATAAGTGTTAATGTTTGTATTATTAACAGTAGAAGTAGTATCAGTTACAGTGTTTATAAGTGTTTATTAGTGTTAAGGTTAACATTATTAAAAGAAGAAGTAGTATCAGTTATAGTGTTTATGCTAGTGTAAAAGTATTATTAACAGAAGTAGTATCAGTGACAGTGTTTATATTAGTGTTAAAATCAGTATCATTAACAGTATAAGGAGTATGAGTTACAGTGTTTATATTAGTGTTAGAAAGTACAGTAGAAGAAGTATCAGTTAGTATATCAGTCAGTAGTAGTGTTTATATTAGTGTTAATGTTAGTATTATTAACAGTAGAACTAGTATCAGTTATAGTGTTTATATTAGAGTTAATGGTAGTATTATTAACAGTAGAAGTAGTATCATAGTGTTTATATTAGTGTTAATGCTGTTATTATTAATAGTATAAGTAGTATCATTTACAGTCTTTATTAGTGTAAATGTTATTATTATTAACATTATAAGTAGTATCAGTTACAGTGTTTATATCAGTGTTAATGTCAGTATTATTAACAGTATAAGGAGTATGAGTTACAGTGTTTATATTAGTGTTAGAAAGTATTATTAACAGTAGAAGTATCAGTTATAGTGTTTATATTAGAGTTAATGGTAGCATTATTAACAGAATAAGTAGTATACGTTACAGTGTTTATATCAGTGTTAATGTAAGTATTATTAACGGTAGAAGTAGTATAAGCTATAGTGTTTACGTTAGTGTTAATGTCAGTATTATTAACAGTAGAAGTAGTATAAGTTAGTGTTTATATTAGTGTTAATGTCAGTATTATTAACAGTAGATGTAGTATAAGTTAGTGTTTATATTAGTGTTAATGTCAGTATTATTAACAGCATTAGTATATGTTACAGTGCTTATATCAGTGTTAATGTTAGTATTATTAACAGTATATGTAGTATAAGTTACAGTGTTTATATTAGTGTTAATGTCAGTATTATTAACAATAGAAGTAGTATATATTACAGTGTTTATATCAGTGTTAATGTTAGTAGTATTAACAGTATAAGTAGTAAAAGTTAAAGTGTTTATATTAGTGTTAATGTTAGTATTATCCACAGTAGAAGTAGTATATGTTACAGTGTTTATTGCAGTGTTAATGTTAGTAGTATTAACAGTATAAGTAGTATAAATTACAGTGTTTACATTAGTGTAAATGTCAGTATTAACAGTAGAAGTAGTATAAGCTATCGTGTTTATATTAGTGTTAATGTCAGTATTATTAACAGTAGAAATAGTATCAGTTATAGTGTTTATATTAGTGTTAATGTTAGTATTATCAACGGTACAAGTATAATGAGTTACAGTGTTTATATTAGTGTTAATGTTAGTTTTATTATCAGTAGAAGTAGTATATGCTACAGTGTTTATTGCAGTGTTAATGTTAGTAGTATCAACAGTATAAGTAGTATAAATTACAGTGTTTACATTAGTGTAAATGTCAGTATTAACAGTAGAAGTAGTATCATTAAGGGGTCCATTCCCCTCCTCTGTAACACTGACCTAGTATCAGGTCATAGATATGAGCGCATCTCCTCCCGCAGAATGAAAGCGTGCCTCCCGATCCACCCCGAGCCGAGCCGTCTCCCCTGGCCGCTCTCGGCGTTGCTCTGGCCGGCGGGAGCTCCGCGGCTGCCCCGCTGACTGTGTGTAAGTGCGGAGCGAGGAACGAGACACTTACTGTGAACCATGGACTCCCCGCTCCTCCTCAGCGCGCGAGCGGTCTCCCACTGAAGCTCGAGCATCCAAAGCGGACACAAGCATGCACTCTGCCCCTCTCTCTCTCTCTCTCTCTCTCTCTCTCTCTCTCTCTCTCTCACACACACACACACACACACACACGCACGGGGACGCGCGCGCGCACACACTGCCCCGTTCTTGGTGGCGAGGAGAGGAGGCAGATGCGAGTCTCGCGACGGTGCCTCAGTGATGAGGGCTGAACGCGCCTCCCGCACTAAGCAGGAGGAGGCGTCGCGCGCAGTCTCCGAGTGGCGCGAGGCGGGCGCCTCCCACGCGCGCGAGCGGAAAAGTGGCGACGAGCCACGAGCGACCTAAATAAAAGGCGTCTCGCGCGTAATTCTGCCCGGTTCAGGGGGCTCTGAGGACCTGCGGTTGAGCACAGGCGGGTTCGGTTCGGTTCAGGTACAATGGAACACGTTCTTACTGGAAAGCAGTTGGTGCTGCGCTGCATTTATATACTGAGATGTGACTTTCCATCCCTGTGTTCCCAGATTTCCCAGTGTCCCAGTGCAAGGAGAGCTGTTCCCTTTAAGCTTGAATGGGACAGTTGGACAGGCTGCATAATCGCATAGGCTAAATGCATTAATTACAAGGTGAAAGGGGAAATCCAGCTCTTTTCAAAATTCTCTTCATAATGAAATGATTTAAGGTACAAACAGAGTCAAGGGTTTGGTGTGAAATGCTCAGGTCTAGAGAATCACACAGGGAGTTGTTTACAGTGGTAATGAAAGAATGCTGTTTCTCCAAATGGTTGTAAATGCACTGTCTGGTGTCAGAGACTCTGATTCTCCCATACTTTACTCTAAATCATATTTTTATATCCCATGTGTGGTGGAGGGATGCATGCACCCTGTGCTGTGGAACAATCAAAATTATAATTCGTTACATTTGATAAAGATGTAAACAGAGTGGGTTTGGTGTGAAATGAATTGCTCTAGGTCATTTAATTTGTCATGACTATGAGGATTACATCTGGATAGGCCAAGCCACATAAAAATGTGTGAACAAACCCAACATGCATTTAAAACAGATACAAACCCGATCACTCAAACCACACGAGGTGGTCGGACACACATTTGAGCCACTAAGGTGTAAACCACCCATTTCTTACTTTCATCAGAAGACCTCCCAGTATGACCAAAACTTCTCCCAGTAAAACCAAAACCCCTCTAAGTACATCCAGAACTCATACCAGTACAACTGAAACTTCTCCCAGTACAGCCCCAACTTCTACTATTACATCCACTCCCCTCCCAGTACAACCCAAACTTCTCCCGGTACAACCCAAACTTCTACAACCAAAACCCCTCCCAGTATAACCAAAACCCCTCCTAGTACAACCAAACATCTCCCAGTACAACCAAAACTCCTCCCAGTACAATCCAAACTTCTACAATCAAAACCTCTCCCAGTACAACCAAAACTCCTCCCAGTACAACCCAAACTTTTACAACCAAAATCCCTCCCACTGCAACCAAAACTGCTTCCTATGCAGTATCTCTCTGAGCACGTAATTGCTCAGCATGGACTGAGATTACTAATTTGTAGCACTAGCACCGCACAGGAAGAGGCTGAACAGATAAACAACAGGTTGCCACACAACGAGTGGATTTGCATTTTCTGTCTCACACAGATTTCAATCTAACTAACTGGAGTTTAAATGTATGGGGTTAAAATTCTCAACAGGATACATGAAGTGACCAAGTATAATTGGGGCCAAAAACAAAGTAAAAAAAAAAATTAGTTACTAACATCAGATGCGGTGAGGAATTTTCTGAAGTTGTTCAGCCCATTAAAAAAAACACACCAGCAGGCAGAATGTGTTCAGATGTTTCAAATGGAGCAGTTAGACTCTTCTCAGAAAGCGTAACCTTAGTGGTGAATGAAGAACATAGAGCTTCACTGTGGAAATTTAACTTTAGGAGTGTTTCTGCAAACAGCTTCAAGCTGTTTTTAAGGGACACTGATCCACAGTAATGGGAATTAAAACTTCACATCACAATCGATTCATTAGTCCTGAACACATTCGGCTCCAATTGTGGGGTTGGGGGTCTTTTTTCGAGGAGTGAACTATGTGGAAAACTTCCAGAATAATCATGTTGCATCTGTTATGAATAGTTTGCAAAAATTACATGCAAATATTTTGCTTTTTCATCTTGTTCATTCACATTTGGTGTGTAATGGCCTTTAGTGTCAAAACAAGTTAAGTTAGGGTCCTGGACATGAATGTGAAGCTCTGAAAGCTCCATTAAAGAACGTTATTAAACCTAATGATTATGGATATGGACAGTTTTGAGTAACTTTTGCTCAAATGTGAGAAAACTATACCAAAAGGATGAAAATATAATTCATTACATAGCTATCCAGTTACATTTTAAACAGTGCAACCCAACAGTTAGGATGTGAAATGCTAGAGAAACGTACTGTGTTCATGCAGGAGTATTTTCATTATTACACAATATTTTACAACTACATGTGACAGATAATACTCAGGTAGACGAATGGCATGTTAGACTAGATATATCTTTGCCATTTGGCCAAGCAGATGTGGGTACAGATGTAGTTGCGCACTTGGTCACACAGCCTTTCTCCAAAACTTGCCATTTCGATGCGGCCGAGTGTCTGCACTACACCTACCATTTTGTGTGTACTGCACCTTGTGAACATGTAGTGTTAATTTCTGAGGATGTGTGAAACTGACACATCCAATGGATGCAGGACATGGGAGTGTAAAGTTATCAGCAAGTATATCTCTAGCCTTACGAGTCTTGTCCAAGTACCCTTATTGGTGTGAAGTGGTTTGCCTGACTGGAGAATTGAATTATAGGCCCAATTACATGTTTAACATTTATACTATATAAGGTATAGACTGTTGTAGGTTTTGACTTTGTAGTTCATGGAAATATTAACATACTGACCCGTTTTGTATTAACCGGACGTGATGAAGTGTTGCTATGCCAACATACATTATGTCACTGCACATTTTCTGCACAATGCTGCTGCACCTGCACCATTATCCAACATTATCATTTTTTGCAATGGAGTGTGGGAGAATATTGTCCATCATAACCACACTCATTCATGACCAGTTCTAAGTGTGCATCATGGATATTTGTGTTTACTAACTTTGGCAATTTTATCAGTTTCATATTAAATACTCCAAAACTAGTAAGTACTAGCAATTAGTACCAATTGGGATGTACCCAATTGTGATTTAACAAAATAATATTTGTACTTTATGTTTACTAAAACAACACCACTATAGCTCAACAGACAGGGAGGAAAATGTTAATCCTAATAAATGCTACTTCTGTTACATTAGTTAGAATTGCCCACACAGAGTTATAGGAAGGACTATCCTACCCAATCAGAGAAAGAGGGGACAGTTATGGTCTCTGGAGTTGGCTGTGACACTGATGTTGGAACCAGAGACCTTCAGATTACAGAACTCACGCTTAGACTGTTGTGCCACTCAGGTGTCCTTGAAGCATAATCCAAAGCAGCCAATCAGATCAAAGGAAATTTACATATCATTCTTTAAAGTACAGTAAATAGATAAAAAAAAAACATCTGTTTTATTTAAAAAAAGAAAAAGAAAAGAAGCTCGAATGTGTAAAAATGAGTCTTTGGTACAGAATATAGAGTTTTTTACACACTCAGAGAGCAATCATGGCTCTGAAAGTTTTTCTAAAACAAGTATCTTAGATGTTTAGAAAGACGTGTGTTGGTTCACTGGTGGGTGTGGATAATAAATGAAATGCTTACATTTGTGCTGTAGTCGTGGTGACCGACACTATGAACAGTTGTGACTTAAATGGATCCCTACTCCCTCATTAGTAGTGTGCTATACAGGTAGGGAGTAGTTAGTTTACTAATTAGTGGTGGAAACACATGAATTCATGTTTAAAGTACCAGACACACATGACCTGAAATCAGATTAATAGTTAGTAAAGCACTAGCGTTATTCGTGGAATCAATTTGGGCAGTTTTGTTGCTTAGAACAAACTCCCTCTAATGCACTAAATGGGAAAATATGGAAAGTGAATGGCATCCAGTGGCTTGTAATTTCTACTGACTTATATGAGTGAACTTTGTCGACTTCATTTCATGTCTGGTGGTTGGCAACAAGACTCACAATGCAGTCTGGTCCACATTCAGCTTGTGTATTGAGCAATGCTGTTCATTATAAATTATGAGCGCAATGTGGGAGATTGTCCTGCCCTCCGAATTTGGACACAGACAAAATGGCCAATGTTCTCTATAGAGCCCTAAAATGTAAATAGAGTAATTTTGGTCAAAGCTTAGGAATGACTTAGTTTTCTCAAACATTTATTTTTGTACAAAATTTTAAGTATTGCAGCACATAACATAAATGTGACCAAAAAAATAAATAAGTGGACCATAAAATAGTAAAAGAAATAGAATAAAAGGTAGAATGTGGAAATTTAACTGAAGTATAGACATTTACAGGCCACACCTTTTTGCTATGCACTGATAAAACAGCAAAGCACAGCACAGAAAAGCTCAAAAAACTTCCTTTATCCCCACATCCCTCATCCCCCCCCCCAAAAACCCTTATCAATGTGATGAAGCTTGTTGTTCTAGATACAGTGGAGGAACTCCAGATATGCTCACTCCAGCACCCAGGAAAGGAATTATTTAACAAACCCTAAGATGTACATTCACACTGATGAAATATTCATTCTCCTTAATGAGAACACATCCATCTACAGTGGGAGGAGTACAACGTCTTTTTTCCCAATACTGTTAGATCGCCCCGCCTCTAAATCAGTGCTGTGGATCAATGGGTACCTGTGGACTTGGGGACTGCAGGGTCTACAGGTCAGCAAGAGTATCTTAAGCCTCTCAGTAAGTGTCTTGATCAATAGCGTGGGCTTATTGACATCAGCCCGCTCCCTGCAGCTCTCTCTCCGTCTATAGCGGCGAATGCTGAAGGGCGGGGAGTGTGAAGTGTTTTGACACTCCACTGACAGCATTGTTATGTGCATTTGTGCACTGCAGTGTGACTGGGGTCTGCTTTGCATATGGTGACGCCAGGGAAAGCCTGAAAATGGGGCGGCGGTGCATGAACTCCAGGAAAACTGTGGTAAATTGCATGAGAAATAGGCCTCCTGGGTTTTCCATAGTAACCCACACTCTTAAAAATAACAGTACAAAAGGTTCTTTCAGCAGTTCTATATAAGAACAATTTTTGGTTCAATGAAAATCCATGGGCCTCCTTTACCAATATTTTCATCAATTAGAATGGGACAGAATTTCTTCTGAAAACCTTTTTACGTGTTTAAGAGTCTAACACCCACCAGTGTATTCTTATTGGAAATCTGTTCAGTTTATGAAGAAAATGGGACCCATCATTAGAAGAGCAGAGAGACAAATTCTGCACTTTAAAAACACATCATGACACTAATGTAGCCATGTTGTTATTTTGGTGAACAAATAGCAAAAATATCTATTATAATGATGTATTCCATTGTCCTTGAAAACTGATAATAAGAAAACATTAGTGAATGTTACAATCGCTATGAAAACTATGTAAATGGGTTCTAACGATTAGAGATTAAGGCCCCATGTTTGTGAAAGTGATATGTGGATGTGAAGAACCTTTTGAAGATTTGATTTGAAGGAAACCTTTTTTACAACTTTGACTGTTTATAACATTTGGACCATTTTGTAAGCTCACATTTTGTTACATTTTTATAATTTACATCAGTTTCACCCTAAAATAGAACCCCATTGGGCTCCACAAGATCTGTTAGGCTAAATGGCTGTACAATCATTTTTGCTTTAATTTTCATAACTGAATTATTCACCATGGTTTGACTCTTTAATATATATATATATATATATATATATATATATATATATATATATATATATATATATATATATATATATATATATATATATATATAATTTTATTTTTATAGTTAATAATATCTTGTTTTGTATTTACCATGTTTAGTATGCATTTAGTATGCCTGGTTTGTTCATCTACAAGTCCTACTTGGGCACTTGGTTTGAACAGGTTGTTAATACTGATAGATGCTAGAAATGTTTCTTTGGGTGCCACAGATGAATCACTTTTATTTCCAAAAATAACCAAGTTTGTAAATGTGCGAGGAACACATCTGTGTGAGGAGCAATTGAAAGACTTGGCTTGATGTTAAAAAGTTATTTACCAATTTAAAGGTTTTTCACAATTACACATCTCATTCCATAATTGGTTCTTCAAGGAACCAAATATAGTTCTTCTATGGCGTTGCTTGAAGATCCCTTTGTGCAGATCTCGGGGCTGTTGCAGGCAGGGATTTTTACTGCTGATTTACATCAGTTTGTGTGTGCTGTGTAGAGCAGAACATACTAATTAAAGCCTGTAGTTGAAGCATTATCACTTCTTTAGTCCTGTGTGAATGGGTTTGACTGTATTTTGAGCTCCCAGGAGGACTGACAGTGCAGATTCAGAAGATCAATCAGTAGCTGAAGACGTAACACCATGACCAATGCAATGGTGCTAATCCACTAGATGGCACAAGCTAACAAGTCTGTTGTCAAACACATGCCTGTGAATAAAAAAAGGCCAGAAAACACTGCACAACACTGCAGCTGGACCTGTCGTACAGCACTAAGCTGGGCGTGAGGTTTGCAGTGTTATTTACATAATTATGACAGCACCCTGTATCACCGTCCAATCTAGGGTAGTGCGCTGCAATTTGCCTTGCTTCTACAAATGAATTCAACCTTTGATCCTTTCAATTTTCCTTATCCACGCATAAGCCCTAATTATAGTAAGTGGGATTTAAGAAAATCTTCTCCTTTTAAAATAGTCAATGGGAAAGATGGTAATTAAAGGGGAAGTAAATTGAATTCCTGATGGGATTAGCTATTGAGGAAGGCAGCAAAGAAGGGAGCAGCAGTTCAGAGAGCTGGGCGAACAGCAGCTGTTGCTGAGCCCTCCACCGGATGCTCAGACACTAATTCAGACAACTGTCCCTTTTAAAAACACACACACACACACACACACACACACACACACACACACACACACACACACACACACACACACACACACAGAGATAACCACTCATAACTCATATGGTTTAAATCAGAGTTTTTCTAAACAATTTGAATTAAGTTCCAGTTTGAGAGTGTCTCCTTTAGCCAAGATAGGTAACAGCATAATTTTGAACTTGTATTATGATTCAGTGCCATGACCTGTGTAATATCAAATCAATTCAGTATATATTTTAACAATATTGATTCAATTTTTGGACTGGATCAGTTATAAATACATAAACACATATAAATACAAAAATGTAATATACTTTAAATAAATGTTCTTTTCTGTTTTAAGTCAAAATTTTAAAATACAGGCTCTTCAACAAAATGTTCATCTTAAAATAAAGAGCCTAATAACTCATCTCATAATGGCACCTGATATTAGTGCTTTTCCCAAATAGTGCCACAGATTTGATTACTTAAGTAGCATAACACAAGATATGTGCAACACATGCGACTGGTCTGTGAGTTTCCCAGAACCAATAAAATCCTGTAACCTGTATAAAGGCAGATGGTTGAAACAAACACTACATCAAATAAAAAAGTTGATGATAGTTTATCTGATATGAGAGTTTAACTGAACATGTTCCACCAATTATTGAACTTTGTTTCACAGTATGAAATGTAGACCTGTACTAACAACATGTTGAAACCATTAAAAAACAAGTTGAAACTGTCAAAAAACAAAACAAAAAAAAAACTAGGCATCTTCCCAGCAAACAAGCTGTGTCAGAAATACATTCATATATGTATCACATCATTCAGTCCAGATCCATTTATTCACATGTAGTGAGCATACAATCATGCTCAATATCTGACCATCTGACTAGGACCTCAACTATACAACTGATCTCAAAGCAATGCTGCCTTTGAGGCAGAACAAATGCAATGAGTCAAGACATTAACCAGTTAAAATAAGCAGTAGGTGTAATGTATATGTATGTGGATGCATTATGTAAAATCAGTTTGAGATTTTGTTATTTAAGAAATTGTTGGTGGTCTGAGGCAGCATTTATTTAGCTTCTATTCAATCCTTTATTTCATATCAACATGGAGAGTGAATCATACACCTTTCATCCACATATAAAGGAGCAGCTAGTTTCTAAACAGTTTCTAAAACTCTGCCTGCTGGTTATTTTCATTGTTTATTCTCTGAACCACTTGTGTTTGTTCTGCCTCAGAGGTAGAGCTGCCTCTAGAACTGTTTTGAGTAGTGATTTTGCACACAGGCACATTGCTCAGACAAATATCTGTTCAGTGGTGGGTTGCAGACCATACGGGAAAGGTGGACTGTCTATTCAGCTTCAACGGGAAGAGAAATGCTTCTTATGGAAACATGATTTTCAAAAATTCATATAAATGAAGACTTGAATGAATTATTATTTATGTACAAATTGTAAAAAAAAATATCTTTAAGCTAAGGATTTGCAGGCGAGCCCCATCAGATAGGGATGTTTTGGAAGTTCTCCAGCAAGGATTATTTTGTATGCTGTGGTGAAGTTGTCATATTAGTTCAGGTACTTTCTGTTTACGCTTCACTCGTTCTGTTTAAATAGGTTTTTAATCCAGAGCAGGGTGTGGGGAGTGTGGTGAGACGCCACTGATTAGGCTTCGAGTTGTTGGGAGTTGCTCATACAGTCAGGCCATCTGAGTCCATGAGAAAGCAGTGAAGCTTCTAGATTTCCAGCTAAACTCTACTCAGAGGCAAGTCTGTCTCACTTCACAGCTGCTAATGACTCTCAGACCAAGACATTTAACCTCAGACTGTCCATCTTTTAGCTAAGGATACCAGAGGCTCTGAACCATGAAATGGAGCTAGTTGTACTCCTCTAAGTGTGGAGTTATCTCGCTCAAGACCAGGATAAATCAATTACAATCATCTCCATCTTATCGATGCCAGGCAGGTGTGTGAGCCTGCACCCATCACGTTGATATTCAGTGTGCATGCGGCATGTTGATGATTCATTAATTCAAAAGAAAATTCCCCTTCCTTCAAGAGAGAAGTATGAGGAGGATTATTAACTCACAATGTAACATTAAAAATGTAACAAGGCTGGTCATTTTCATAGCAGTTGGAGGAGCTTGTGAAGAACAACATGACCTCGTCTGGTAGAATGGAATGTCATCTTTGTTGGAGTAGAGTAAGGTCAAAACAGGCTTTTAGCATTGCAAAGATACTTGAGAGGTTTTCCACTGAGACAAGGACAGTGTTGTCAATGGGGCTGAGAGGCACCAAACTATCTCTCCTCATACAAAGACATGAATTTTGTCCAGTGAAAAACAAGTCTAGTGAACATTAGCCAGACTCACTGCTGGAGGAACGGATTTAGCCTTGTGTTACACAGGAAGCCCACATTATCAGGCCTTTTTATCAGTGGCCACAGGCATGTTGCCAAATAACAGCTGATATTCCCTTTCCATTTCTAATCACATTTGAGATTCTGGCTGGCTTTATTCATCTGACAAAGTTGCCTAAACCGACAGACACTCTACACTTTGTGCTGCAGTCAAATGCGATAAACCCTAATACTGACTGTTCACTGATACTGAGACTTTAGAATAGCAAGATTCTATCTATTAAAGGTGTCATTCAGACAGAAGATTGACTTCTCCTGTCTGAAAACATTAAATCTGTTCTGTCAGGGAATATGTTGGTGAAATGTCTAATTTAAACTGCATATTAACACTGTTGGAACAAAATCTTAGATCCATTTTTGTTTCCTTATATATCCGAGCTTCTTTTTACATGTGTGAACTTTTCATAGAATAGATCATTATATATGGTCAGAAATAGGACATGCACCATGAACAGATCAATAGAAATGATACAAACTTACAAACAGAAAATGAACAGATCAAATATAGCAATAGATAAGAAAACATAAATATGTCAATAGAAAACATTCCTTCATCTTTATAACTTCATTCAAAAATGTAGAAGGTTCAAATATGTATAATATATATGGCAGTTCATCCCACAAGTATGGCACAAGAAAGTTATGAGGAATAGTTTCAAGGTAAAAATGGAGACACCAGTAGAAATGGCCAAAATTTAGAAATGGAAGTATGTCAGCAGAAAATGTCACCGTACATAGACCACACATATGGACCAAAATTTGAAATGGACCATGCATAGATCAAATAGGTCAACCAAAATCGTCAAAAGTAAGTATGGACCATAAATTGATTAGTTAAAATGGTAAACATTTGAAATGGACCAAGAATAGTCAGTACAGATGGTAAAAAAAAAAATCAAACATGGACAGGTGAAGTAGGTCAACTGATATTTTTAAAATCATAAATCAATCAGTAGAAATGGTCAAAAACAGATATGGACCATTGAAAGATCTAGTGGTAAGCTTAACCTTGCTTATTCCAAGCTTATTTCTTATTTCTCATTTTAATGTTTAATATAACTTCAAAAACTTCAATGTGTGTTTTTTTTCTTCTCCTGTAAATTTGCCATTTTGGTGATATGAGATTTGTTCTGGCAAACAACATAATGATGAATCTGTAGTTCTACACTGATTTAGTTTAAGCACTGTTCTCTTGTTGGTGCTCTAAAGTCAGTGTTTCTTAGGTATCTAGTCAATCTGCATAAAATAACGCTCGCAAGGACATTTCTCTGTTGATGCCTCAGCGATCTCACTCTCTTCATTTTCGCTGTTTATGCCTAAATGTTCAACATTTGTCTGTTTCAAATGTGAAGCTTCATACAGACAGACTGTAATAGGCTCTGTGTGAAGAAGGCTGTATATTCAGTGAGGAGTCTCTTGTTGCCTCTTTTCACAGTGCTGTTAGCACTAAGTGGAACTCTGCTGCCCTAAAATTCCCCCTAATTAAGACACTTTTCAGGGGGGGGCCCAAGTCACAAAGCGAAATAAATCAGCAAAACTTTCACCCCAAAATGTGTGTCCTGTGTACGACGTGTTAAAAGCTGCAGTGGAAAACAATAAACAGAGCAGACAGTTAAATCTCTATCTATCCCTGGATGGGGGAAATAACCCCCTTTTATGGGCTGTGCCTCAATGCAGAAAATTAGTTCCTGAAAAAGTCATTAGCAAGTTGCTTGCTTTATAGGGCGACACGGCCTCTTGTGCCCCATATTGCCTTCTTCTTTCAGGAGGCTTTTTACTGGCAGAGGCCCAATCAAGGATAAATCCAGTGCAGATGATTTCTCACAGTGTATTTTTTGTGCACCTGTTTGGCCTAAAACTCAGTTTATTCTATAAATATAATCTGTCAGGGTGGAACAAACCAATATACAAAAACACAAGAGGCATTAATGTGAACTGCCCCTGCCCAATCAAGGGCTGACAGCAAATCATATTAAAGTAAAGTCCCAACTACATTTCCAAATTTCTGCAGAATGCAATTGCTGAGACACAAACAAAATCATTCAGAGCACAGGTGTCTGAGGGCCCAAACGTCAATGTGACAGTAAAAAATGACATTAGAAGGAACTTTGACTTTGTTATTCCCAGTCCATGGAGCTTATCAATAAATGTGTAAATAACTGATTGAGCACAAGTTTAACCCAGCCAGCATTTCACTGTTTATTCGCTGTTGGATCAGCATCATGATCAAGGTTGAACCAATGTTGAACTCAACATTTGATTTTGAAAAGTGGGTCAACCATCCCAACATTGTTTCAATGTTACTTCATTGCCTTTTCAACAGTGATATTTTTTTTTTTACAATATACAAGTTATATATGTTGTTTTGTGTTTGGTTGACCTTCACAACCATTTTGCTAGTTGTCCCATGCCCCCAGGGACTGTACGGAGGGGGGTGGTGGTGTGGGGGTGATGTGTTGTACTGATGTGTTGGACTGGAATCAGCTGCAGGAGAAGGTATGAGAAGCCGAATAATTACTTGTCACCAATAGACCAGTAAAAATGTGAAAAAAAAAAAGATAAACAAAGAACTGACCATTTATACATCGACTGACCATTAATACATCAACAGAAATGGTCAGATGGTAGATATGGGCCATTTAATTTTGCAACAGGTAATTAGAGGTGTGGCCATTACGTTTTTAGTTATCTGAATGCAGGTCATTATTTTAAGAGCCACAGTCACATGTAGTTCAATGCAGGATTTATTGCGTAGATATATTGGTATGAAGAAAGTAAATCCTTATCGGGGTGGTGACCTTGAGAAAAAAATATTATACAATGTGAGTCTCACACCATACTACCTTATGGGATTTAATGAAGAACTGGATGTTAGGCCTTTTTATGATGTGGCGCTTATGGTTCATTTAGGTGCCTTATGCTGAAACCGGATATTAAACCTATTTACTTGTGTTGAGTTTAATTGAATTTATCTTTTATTTCTCAATGTGTATTTATTATGTAGCTTGCTTTACATGACCCACTGGATGTTTATGTGGTTGTGTTCAATGTTTATCACAAGCAGTCTTCGTTCACTTTGTTATGTGGCCTAATGAGGACCCTCGAGGTTGAAACATTGCTCTCGTTAATAAAGTACGGGAGCTTTTTGCTAAACAGTGTGCAGACGCTCTTTTTTGTTATTTCACATTTTAGAAATGACCATTTCTGGCTCATTAGAAATGGTCACAAAATGCAAACTGACCATTAATTAATCAATAGGAATTGATCAAATAAAAATGGGCAATACATTTATCAATAGAAATGCATTTATTTATTTACCAATATGAAGTCGGTTTTACTTGCAACAACATATCATTGTATTGATTTAATTGGGTTTGTATCATTTATCCAGCTTTCTCACATCACTAAATGGTTAGGCCTGTTTGGAGACTTTGAGCTCTTCAATATTTTGAAACCAACTGCATTCATTTGTTTCCATGTTAACAGTTTAATTATGCAGGAATGATTCAAAATGGTGGATTCGAAGCATGCAGATTCTAAGACGAATGCAAATGCTACAGAGGCCTGTAAGAGGCATGTGAGTCATTTGAACTACAAGGTGCTCACCAAAACAACAGGGGGTATTTGGACCATTATCCCGAGCTACCAGGCATCGTCCAGAACTAATACATTTTGCAGATAAGGCTTCCCTGCTCTTCATATGCACAGAAGGGTGTCCATATTGTGGAGACCTCTGCTGTGTAGTTTTATGAAATGCTAAAAGCTCTCCTATTGTCAGTGTCTAAAGGCTATGAAAATGGCAAAGCTCTTAGTGATGTCTCATCCTGTGACTGGAAAAACTTGTGTTTGCCACGGAGCCTCTGGAGGATCTTATGCTAAACATGCACTTTTCAACCAAGTGCCATAGCCAGCAGTGCATATCCTCCCCTTCAGCTCATGAGTGAGTACTGAAGCACTTTATGATTTCGTACACAGTAATAAGCCTTCAGCCAGCAATTCTTCACATTTGCTTTACTGAGCTGTTGCAGTTGTAGCAACAGTCCTGAGCTTCAGATCCCAACAAGATCCAGCATTTATAGAGAAAGCTTTGAGTGTTTTTCCAACCGAGTCAAGATCTGAGATTCTCCAACTTCTGAGGTTACACTGAAACACGCGGCCGGCATCAAAGCTTCCGTAATATGACTTAGCATCCTCTTCCTGCGAGTCATTCGATCACAACCCAGATAATGCCTCTCAGTCAAGGGCTTTGATGTTCGCATCTTCCTCACTTTCCTCACTCCTTTTTCAGCGCAGAATGTGTTAAATCTTAACGAGTGCTTTTGTTATCTGTCTTCTCCGATGATGATTTCCTTTTCATATAAACACACGTGAAGAGGAAACGTCAGCCAACATTCTCTCTTTCCTTCTTTCTCTTTCTCAGCCCTATCTCTAATCAGTCCTTACCAGACATCTGACTGACAGCTCCGCCATGAGACCTATCACATCTCCTCGAGATGAGGACTTGATGAAAAGGAATTTCATTTTATTAGTCACAGGTCTCAAGACTCTATATCCTGCAAATGGTGAAATCGATGCAAGACAATGCAAAATGCTAAACACTGAAATTTCTCCCCATATAGTGCACACTTTATTAGGGCTGTAGCAACAGCCTAGGACTGAGTAGGATACTGTGTACTATGAATGGTTAGATAAGAACAGGGAATAAGAATAGGAACACTCAGCATAGTGGCTATATCATGGAAAGTCCCGCTCATCAGTAAAAAGACCCAATCAGCTTGAGGATACTCAGACCCTATGGAGCAATAGTTCCTCAAAAGGATTGACATCAAAACATCACAAAGAAGGAAGAAACTAGTTTAATCCCAAATTAGACACTGCTTCCTATGTAATCTACTATGCAAGTCAAAAAATTCAGTCAGAAACATGCATGAGTTTTCCCCATCCACAAAACAACACTGTCAGATTTTGGACACCTTTTGGAGAAGTTTCATTTTCAGTACTGAAACTGAAGCAAAAACTATAGCATAAAAAATAGGACAGAGAACCACATGCTATACAAGCAGCAGCACAAAACACTGTCTTACTATATCTTGCAGATAAACATGAAACTAATGGCCAAATGCCAAGTGTGGGCTAGAGGGGTATAAAGCCACCCAACACTGAGTTGTGGAGCAGTGGGAATATTGTCGCTCCATCCAGTACTTTTGGGATTTGTATGTAGATGGGTGTAGTGGTGATAGTCCAACATCCTGGCCTCACTAATACCTTTGTTCCTAAAAGGATTTGGTTCAATTATATCCTTACAGCACGCTCCAAAATCTAATAGAAAGCCTTCCCTGGACAGTAGAGACAGTTATACCATGAAAAGCAGGATAAACCATTGACTTTAGAAGAAACAGTGAATGGACAGGTATCCAAATTCTTTTTGTCCATATAGTGTATTTAAGGATATGTATTGCATGTTGTTACATGGAAAAATATTAAGTAGTATAAATGCCTTGATTGAGACCAGACACTAAATTCAGGTACACCAGTGACTGTGAACAAAACAAGGCTGAGTACAATTATTGTTGAGTCCAAGACAAGGCTGAAATTAACTGGTCCACAGAAGTCTTTGTATGTCCGATTTCAGTGCTGAATGTTCAGCAGGGAGTATCTGAGCTTCGAGCTAACAGTCTCAGAGAATAGTTTCTATTAGAGCGTGTGTTTTTGTAAAGCAACTTGAACACATCAAGCTTCTCAGATTAAAGGCCTTGTGCCGGGGAGAAGCTGAAAAAGGTGGTGGGATTCTTGCTGGATAAGTCCATGTCGCTCCAGCGAGTTCAGTGATGACTTTTCTGATTGGGCCAGATTATAAAGAGGAGTTTTTATGTGTCGGGTGTACGGGGGCCTTTGTGTAGAAAGCAGGGGAAAGAAAGAATGCTGAGTGAGAAATGAGGGTCTCCCCACCCTCCTTCCCTACACCCCCATCAGCCCTCCGGAGCGGAGCGGTGATCTTCATTTCCCTGCTCACTGTAGCACGTCTCATCACATTGGGCCGTTCCAGGCGCTGCCTCCAAAGGCAAGTCCCCCCGGCATCACATGGGGCTCACCACGCACGAGCTGGCAGAGGACGTGCTAACAAGGCCAGGCGAGTTCACACTTATACAACTAGTATGGTCTGGAGTCTCAGCAGGAAAGCAGCAGAATCTCCCGCTCATCCCACGGGAAGATCAACAGATAAATAGAAGCAGGCACCTCCACGTTTCTTCAACAAGAGATCTTCAGCCACCACTTACGGAAGATTATTGAAGACCGTCACTCCTGGCAGCTCCTTTTTCCAAGAGATAATACCTGAACTAATGAACTCATAACAGTAGGCTCCTTACTGTCCAAACACTGTAATCTGTGAGTCATTTCCCAACTGACCAGCCAATACTCCATTACAGACGCAGACAACAGGAAAACAAGCAAGCAATATTTTGGCAGGGTGCTGCGGAGCCTCATTAAAAAGTCATTGTGCACATGCAGAACAACCTCGCAAACCTCCGGTAATTGGTCGGCGGGGAGCGTCCTCATTGGGGTCATCATGGACTATGCTCTCAATGTCATTAATGTCAATGGCATGAAATGATCACTCGTCTCCTCTGTGCTGAGCAGCAGACAAAAATATAAAAACCTTTGGCCATCAGGAACTAAGCAAGACAGCATTTACCGTAGAAATCTGATTATGTGAACATTCAACCCAGCATGGGATTCTATTTCCAAATGTCTTACAGGCAAACAATCATTCTGGAATAATCTGATTATTATTATTATTTATTTATTTTTACTTATTTTTTTTTTTAAACCACATGAAAACAATATGGGAATATTATTCTGGAAACTATAAAAACAAGTAAAATGAAGAAGCAACACAGCAGCTCTGTTTGTAGGGAAATAATCAAATATACTGTATGATAGCCATAACATTAGCATCACTGACAGCTGAAGTAAAAAACATGCATTTTCTTAATATACAGCAGAATCTGTCAAGGGCTGGGTCTACATATTAGGCAACAAGTGAACAGACAGTTGTTGAAGTTGATGTGTTAATGCAGAAAAAAACAGACAGTCATATCTGAGCCATATTGACAAGAACCAAACTGTGATGTTTTAGACAACTAGGTCAGAATATCTCCAAAACTTCAGGTCACCTGACCAATTGATGACCTGACCTAGCACAAGTGCTCCAAGGAAAGATCACCAGTGACCCAATGACAGAGTCATGGGCAACACTGCTCTCTGCACTTATCATTGCTGTTATAACAATACCTCATATCTATTAAAAATGTACAGTTGAA
Source organism: Acestrorhynchus altus (assembly GCA_034509495.1). Lineage (NCBI taxonomy): Eukaryota > Metazoa > Chordata > Actinopteri > Characiformes > Acestrorhynchidae > Acestrorhynchus > Acestrorhynchus altus. Next base: position 32,586,810 of record CM067504.1, on the reverse strand, counting down.
GTCAATATAATCAAATTCACTTTGTACCATTTTTGTTTTTCTGATTGTAATGAAATTTCAAAAAAGGGTAGATGTTTGCAAACCACAAGAAGAGCTAAAATTAGAAGTTGATGTGCAAAAGATGTTCAAAACTTTTAAATGTATAAAACACTTGATATATTAGAAATATTTTACTCTCAAATAAAGGTTAGAGTTATTACAACTAATGGTGTTACTATGCAGATTTACAGAAGTCCAGAGGATGAAACATAATACTCCCAGTGAGGAGGCCAAAGGCCACAATTGAATTGAAAAACTATGTCAGACCTGGAGGAAGAAACCTTGGGAGGAATCAAGTCTTACAGTGGTAGATCCTGTGGTCCAATCATCCTGATGAAAAACAACCTGGCCAATGTTGGTCAAACTGATTAAGCTGGTTGACCAGTTTAGATGTTGACCAGTATACAGTTTGTTTTCATTTGATTTTGATGGTTAACTGGTCTACAAGATATTCCAATGTTAATAAAGTTAGACAAGTATGACCAAGTTAGAACATGCTGGTTGACCTGCATGGCCAACAAGACAAAGCTGGTTGACCAGCACTCAGATGACCAGATTTTCAACCATCTTGACCAGCTTAGAAGCCACTTACCAGCCAGTTACCTATAAAAACTGATCTTGAGATTGATTTTTCAGCAGGGTACTTTTAAATTATTATTATTATTATTATTATTATTATTACTATTATTATTATTATTATTATTACTGGTGATAATAAAAGAACATTGAAACGGGTAAAGAATCTTTGCATCAATTTGAAAGGTTCTTCACACTCATATGTCATTTACAACACAGTACATCATTTACATCCAAATGGGTTTTGTATTGCTGAAACCAGTGATTCCAAACTTCTGAATGGTGGTGTAGCTCTGGAGGCATGTGGTCATAATCAAAAACAAACAAACTTTGCATTTCTGCTATTTAAAAAGGCTGAAAGATGCTCAGCAGAAATTTCTTCACGTAATTCAATTTCAAAATTCACTTTAAATCATCTGAAGAGCTCCTCTGATGAATCCACTGTTTGTTTAGAAAATTGCAATTAGGTGTGTGTCGCTTTGCAATTTGCTGTCCGACAGTTACGATGTGACTAGTGTTTGCCTCATAAGCCTCGTCTTCAAGCATGAGCAGCACTTGCCCACCCATGCAAACTTACCTAGAGGAGCTGCTCCGTTCAGCCTTGCCCAGGTGGTGAACATCAGTCTTACTGCAATTCCTCCTGTTTCCATCTCCTGTCCCACTGTACCCTCCCTGCAAAAGAGTGAAGGGACGGTGTCTTTGCACGCGCCGGTTAAAGACAGCCTAAATGAGGCGAGATCATGTTCCTCCACTGCCACGCCATTAAGTGCTAAATGTTGAGAATTGCATTACGGGTGGCCTCTGAGATGAAGAGCGATAAGGTAAAGCGCTTCTTCCTCTCCCACCGTCTCCTTCCCGGCTGCATCGCCTGGCTTTCTAGGGATGAATTATTCATCTGTCCAAATCATCAACTGCCAAAGATGAAGGAGCTCTAACCACCTCTCAAGTGTATTGATTTTTGGACCGTTCGCATGATGGGGCTGAGTAATGGTGACCACACAGCAGAAGCTGAAAAGTGAGAGGGACAGATAAGGCAAAAGTAGTTTTGGAGAGCATTTTTTTCTGCTCCTCTAACACCTATTTCAAGCTGTGAAGGGCATAGGTGAAGATTTACAAGCATCTAATGCTGAGGCACTTGTTATTGAGTTTGACGGCATGGAAAACATCTGCGTGGAAACACTTTCAAAAATCACGCTGAAATACTTTAACCTGCTAGACACACACAACCAGCCTGAGCCATTAAATACACTTCCAACACTGATTGTTGATCTAGAAGAAAAAACACAGCTTAAAAGCGGCAGTGGAAATTTTAGGAGTCAGCAAATATGATAGCAGGCATTTTGAAACATTTTCACGGCTATTAAAATACCACATGAAACAGTATCATTCCATTTCAGACCACAGGAAACTCTTAGAGCAAAGTAGCATATATCATGCTGTCATATTTCATGTGCGACCTTTTATATGAAATTAATAATAAGTAAAGCTTGTAGAACAATGGTTTAACTCACTTTGTGAGCCTTTGTGAGAAGCAAAGATGACCTGGATGTGAAGTGATTAAAAAAAAAGAATTCCAAAAGGAATATTCTGAGCAATACAGTAATATAAGCTACAGATGATGAGAAAATAAGTGGAAACAGTTTGGCCTACTTAAACTGAAGCAAACTCATATACTAGTGCAGTCCCTCACTACTTTATTTGAATCCCCTACCTTTAGGTACAGAGATGCACAAAAAAACAACAAAGTGCCACTCTGGGGTGAATGCAGAAAACGTATTGTATTAGAACTTTAAAATACTTTCCTTCTGGGCTGCTGCACAGCTCTGTTCATCATTGTTTACAAAAGAAATAGAACACAAGAGTGGGTTCATAAATAATGAGCATGGGTGTGATTAAGCAGACGTAAGCCGAAGGTGTGTATCGTATTTCTTCCCAGCCACACTGTTATTTACAATAACATACAACCTTGAGAGTCCTATCACTTTTATACAACAGTTCAGAAATTAAATAAAATAAGAAAACAATGAACTGAGGCAGGAACGCTGCATTTAATGCCGAATTATAGTTCCTTATGTCACAGTAATGAACTCCACTCACTCACTGCACAGCCAGCAGCTCCTATTTTAGCTCCACCACCAACACATTAAACTCAGTTTCCCCTCTCATCATATTTCCTGTCCATTTTTATTTTATTATTGTGAGTTCTTGACTGGCCAACCTCACGAAGACACACAGCCAACAGCTCGGTACCACCAAATGTGTATGTGTATTCAGACATAGTAACACAGACAATTCCCAAACATGAAGAGGACACTTCCCTGAGCTACAACAAGCCCTGACCAGAACGTCTGTTTCACCAGTCTAATCGAGTCTCTGTGTCCATATGCCTCCTGCTGAGCCAGTATATTTATTGAAACTGCAGTGAGAGTCCTCCTTAAGATGCTGCAGCTGACTTAAATAAAGGTCATTTACATTACTTACATTACAGCGAGTGTAGAAACAAGGAGGTGGTCATAATGTTGTGGTTGATTGTAAACCAGTAAAACAAATCAATTTCAGACAGTCATTATGCTATTATGCGATCTCTTGATTAACAACATGCGGCTGCCTAATATATGTACACTACTGATGAAAGAGACTGGACAAACCTGGAGAACATAATGAGAGGGCAGGGCTTCAAAGGAGGCACAGGTGGGAACACTATTGACAGGGCGGAGCTAGGGTACAGACAAGAAAGACAGAAAAAACCTAGACCAAACAAGGACAGATAAGAAACAGAATGGAAACAAGACTGGACAGAAGACTGACAACAAAAATCCATCTACACACTGTATACTTTACAAACTTTATATTCATTTTATTTTGTTTTATTTTCAATGTCTTATAGCTCATGAAAATTGAAAATCCAGTATCTAGTAAATATCAAATCAGACAGTAACAACATTAAATCACAAAGAAATATTTATTTTTAATTTTAAAAAGTGTAATATATGTGACAGTTTACCTTTTAATTTAATTTATATAAAAAAGACACTCATGATATTTCATTATTCAGGATTCAATCAATCAATCAATCAATCAATCAATCAATCAATCAACCAATCAATCAATCAATCAATCAATCAATCAATCAATCAATCAAAGTTTATTAGTATAGCACTTTTAACAACAAGGAGTTTTACAAAGCAGCTTTACATAAATCAGCCTCAAAACCTTTGGCTTCTGGATGACCAAATCTTTGTCTTGATTTGATCTCCGCTTTTGAAATGTGATGAATTGTAAAATATATTTTTATTGTACAGCTACAGTGTACAACAGCTCTGTTCATAATCATGGGGCCTCAGTATAGGGGCCACTGTTTCAGGAAAGTGCAATGTTGTATAGACAGCACTATAGCTTGATAACTGAGATGATTAGGTTTGGTAGCTGGACTGACATCATTTTACTAGAAGCTGCAACATGATTACAGCTACAGTTAAACCCAATGACCCAGTGTCCAGGAGTTTCACAGGACTGACGAGCAACACTATGGGTCAAGCAGACAAGTATTTTTAGATAGCAATAGTAGAATTAACCTACAAGTAGGATAATTAGTAGAATATGCTACTTGTGAACACACTCCCTGGCCACTTTATTACTCCCGCTGGCTCTCAAGTGCCACAGTCATGTCGATGCTGGCCCTATCACTGCCCTCTCATTTGTCTTAATTTGATCTCCACTTTCGAAATGTCATAAATCCTGAAAATTTCATTTATTAGAAAATTAACAGTTTAATGTTCTACTGATCTACTGATACAGTTCTGCTCATCATCCTGGACTCATCTAGCATGTTTATTTTTGACTTTTGACAATATCTGGCATATGTGGCTGTTTCTTATAAACACTTCTTATTTTTGTTGTAAATAGTAGTACATCAAACATCAATAACAGCCCACAGAATAGACCTAGGGTTCTGAAGGTTAATCAGTCAAAGAACTTTGAAGTAGTCCGTTGGTTTGTCAAAATTCTATGTATAACAATTGATTTTACTCTTTAAGTGTGTTTTAATTGCCTAATTACATATATGCAATTTTGTGTTTCTCCTTGTTTCACGTTGATTTTATTTCTGCTATTGAAGTGCATAATTCTTAATAATCAAATATCAGAGAACTATGGCATAATTCACTGTGTGCTTTTGTTTTGCTTAGAACAGTAAGTGTTTTGTCCACTTAAACCAGATTCTGTTATTATAAATCTCACCCCTCGGAGATGCCCCTCACTGCAATTCCCTTTGGCCTCAGTTTTAACACAAGACATAAGACAGTTTCTGGAAATTTTTGGGTGGTGGTCTCACTGCACCACCCAAGCCATACCTGTTCAACAGAGGTTCATGGTTGTCCAGGCATGAATGAATAGGACTGATGAACTGTGCAACAAAAGAGGAACTAGATTATATAATACATCTGCAGTTGTTTAGCACCACTACTTATACTAAATGTGTAGTTAATGTTCTAATTGTAATGTGTCACATCCTCTACAGCAGGGGGGGGGGGGTAAACTTTGCTCCCTGAAGACAGATTGCACAGTTTTGTGTGTTTCCTGCTTACACAGATCTGATTTCTACCCATCTATTAATTGCCAGGTTTAGAAGATGTGTTACATCAGCTAAATGTGCTGGAATCCAGCTCTTACTCCATCTTTGAGGAATATTCCACAGCTAATAAAGCACATTTTAAAATGAAAACAAGAAACATCAACATCTACCCTTCTTTTGGCCTTTAACAGTCTTTATATCACAGTGTCACCTATGAGGGCATTACTACCCAAAGTGGATAGCGCAGTGGCTGCTCACAGGTGCTTAATGATAATGATTGGTGGCATTTGGCTAGAATTTTCTGTGTGAACAGACCAGCGACATGCATTGCAGGAGCCTCAAACGCATATCCCACAGATCAGTGCAGCATTCTTTAGAAAAGAAGATCCAGCAGAGTGCCCTAACACTAAACACAGTGTAGTGATTGAAAAAATAAAAATTAAAAAGAGAAATTACTTGCAATGAAATCCAATATATTTATATTGACTGCCCCGGAAAGTTAAGAATGTTTTATTTTTTTTCCTTTTCCTTCAGTTAACCAAGGGAGGTCAAACTTTTGTATTTGTAAATATATTTCTGGATATTTACACAGACAAACTGCTTTCAAAAATCCAGAAGGATCATGAGGGTATCTGAAGAGTACCAATTTTGCAGTGAAGTGCTCTCAAATGCACTAGATTAAATTGAACATAAGTGTGAGCTTTCCTACAGGTTCACTGAAGATTTTTGATGTGCTGTATACAATTAGTTGAGCAATTTATAGAAATGTAAGGTTTTATTATTTTTTTTTACAGCAAATGTTTCCTCCTTGCAAATGTTCCATGAAAAATAAACTTGTCTGTCTCTTTCTGATGGAAGAACCTATCACAATAATTACATTATCAACATGTCATATAATTTGTTGCTTACCATGATATTGCCACTGTGTTTACTTAGAAAGGAGAGTCCATTAATATGGACATGTAGGTATGTTAACTTTGTTTAAAAATATGAATTGCTTTTTCATTAGATGTAATTGTTTTGTGCTTTAATATTTATTATATATAATATTTTCATAAAATCAGTGGCATTAAATGGTCTTAAAATGTTACAAACAATATTGTTCATCATAATAAGTTCTTGAACTAAATACTGTCCAAAAAAGACAGTCTACTCTGTACTTTGATATCAACCATAATAAGTCCGTAATACCATAGATCCTGTGATGGCCTTTTAGGATTTTTGGAGACCTGCTCACTCATCTTGTGGTCTGCTCTTGGGCTGAACTTGCTAGGACAGCCAGACATTGCTACCTTGGCAGTTGTTTCACTAAAACATGATTTAATGGAATGGCTGATTTCCAGTTGTTCTGAGATCTTTTTGTTTTTCTAAATCACTTTCCAGACTGCATATGCAACTTCATCTGCATTTACAACCTGCTTTCTTAAAGCCTCAGAGAGCTCTTTGGATCTGGCCATAGTGTTCCCACTCACTTTAACAATCAAGAGCAAACCAAACCAAATGTCTAAATAAGACAGGTTCCTTCCAAATCCTCTCTAACCATGTTTTAATCATCTGCAGCTGAAGTGCTGAGACATTTCTTTAGTTGCCTCCATCCCTCAAGTTATATGTTAATAATATAAAGGAGTGTCTTAATTTTCTTCATAAGGCTGTGTATCACAGATATAAGCATCTATATTCAGTAGGTAGTTCCAGTTAAGGTGTAGGTTAAGGTTAGGCAAAGGTTATGTTTAAGTGTATTTTAAGGTTTAAATTAAGGTTACTTTAAGATTAGGTTTAGGTGTTCATTAAGGTAGAGGTCAACTTTAGGTTTTGGTGTATATTAAGGTGAAGGTTAAGGTTTGATTAAGATTAGGTTTAGGTGAATAGTAATTCGATTACTTGTAGTAGTTTTGGCTTGTTAACAGTAACATTGGTTTTGATGAGTCGACTCTTAGTCGTGAGTCAACTCTAAGCCTGTAATGTTTTCTTCATTGCCAGAGTTTGTATTATTTCTTAACATATCAATGAGTCATTTTACAGCATAATAACAAAGGATCAATGTAAACATTTTTCATTTTTAATTGCTGTACTTCATTAAACCGTAACATATAGAGCCACAAGGTCTGCTAATATTTTCAACAAGGCCAAACTCTGTTTTTTGAACCAGTTCAAACCAGTGTTCAAAAGAAAACATTCATTTGTGTCAAGCCGCCACTCTAGAACTCAACCAGGCAACGCTCTGTCTCAGGAAGATGTTGTACGGTTTTCTCTGAAAAGAACACTGCAAATCCATGGGTTCTTAAGCAGACAATTGTGTGATGTTTACCTAAACGACATGTCATTTTCATGCAGCCAAATGTCAAGTGATTTGACTTTGAGTGAGCCTCAAGGACGAGCGCAAATGACAGAGTAATGACCCGCTAAGCGTCTGAAATAAATTTTTTCTCTTGAAGCTCATTAAAAAAAAGAGCAAATTGGAATTAAAAAAAACCCCACAACAACAACCTTCCTGCAAATTCAGTGATGCTAATAATGATGGTAATCATGATAAAGTGAATTAAGCACTCTTGAGTGCTCGTTACCCTTTTATTTCCTGTATATAGTTCAGGATAAATGTAAATGCAGACACAAATTCCATCAGTGAGGCCCTACTTACACTGATAGAGAGAACAGTGGTGCATGGAAGTGGTTTAGCAGCAATATTTCTATGATAACAGGAGAATATCCCAGTCGGTTGAAGCTGGTATAATTATTCTGCATTGAATTCAGATTTATCTGGGTCAATTTCATCAGAATCTGAAACTCTACTTAGTGTGCTCTAAGTGTTGGTTATTGATCAAAGATGTTTTAGTAATTAATTTTATATAATGCATTTTCTACTTCTGAATTTTGATTTAGAAGCTATTTCCCTTTAGTCTGAAGAGCAATCAATTCCTACAAAGCTTCAAAACTAATATCAATACTCCTAATCATCTTCCTGATCTCTTGTCTTCATTTCATGATTAGTAATGGCGGAGTGCCAGGGCAGCATGTAATATGATAATTCATATTCATTCTGCAGAAAAAGTCAGAAAATAGTACAGAGGTATACATGAATACCGTTCTGTGTTTGAAGTCTTAGACCATCTAAGAAATCGGTCAGTAAAGCAATATTCCCAGTACCCACCCAACATCCAGTTTATTTAATCAATTCTTCATTAAAGTAGATCAGGGAGCTGCTGGTGGAACTGAACTAATCCATACAGTGTCTGCAGTTTACAGAGAAGGTCAACACCACTCTCACTGACCATTGACTTTATGTTTATTTGGGTTTATTCTAATGATATATAGTTTTTTTTTCAGGTAGACACTCTCACTGACCACTGGTTTTATGTTTATTTGGGTTTAAACAAATATTATATAGATTTAATTAGAGGTAGACACTCTCACTGACAGATACATACACCGATACTGCCAAATACCTTTCCTGCATATCAAGAAAAACAACTTTAATTAAGAGATTCTGTGTGTTATACACACCAATCAGCCATAAAAACACAACCTAATGTGCCTAATGTTGTGTTTATCTGCATCCTGTTGTCAAAACAGCTCTGATCCTTGAAGGCAAGGTCTCCCGTGGCAGCAGATTTTCAGTCCTGTAAATTGTGAGGTGGCACCTCCATGAGCATTAATGAGCTTTGGGCTCCCTGACCATCAGTTTACTGGTTGAACTTCCATTCTTCTCAGTATCTCATATTCTTTTGCTTTTGGTTTGACACATCAAGTTCCAGAATTGACTGTTCACTTGCTGACTAATAACCCCCAGGCTTTGGCATCACCAAGAATATTCCAGTGACAGAGACAACACTTATAATACTGGGCCACCTGGGAGTTTCAGAGGACTGCTTTGAATACATTGTAATTATTGCTTGTAATAACAGAAGCAAGTTGTCATTTTTTATTAATTATTACCTCACTCATATCTTGTTGAGTTGAGCAGAGAAACTGTGCAGCACAGGCAGAGATATTCTATTATGATGTGAATTTCAGAAGTAATTGTGTGTCTTATTTTGCCACCCTGGTCATTTCTAGCATCTTCTTAACCTCTCTACATAGAAACAAACTGGGGTACAGTCTCAAACATGTTGGTACAGAATATAAATGTAATCTGTCATATTACTAACTAAATAATTAACTATGTAAAAGTGCAGCTCATTAGGGTTAAATTTGTCTGGCTTATAACCCAGCCTTAGAAAAGCCTTAAAAAAAGCATGTGGTCTGTTTTTCATGACAAAGTAGTCTGTGGGGAGTGGATTTCAGTGTGGGGCAGAAGTCGAGCTGTGCTGGAGCTTAGTGAGGGTAAAGTGGTTGGTGCTCTGGGGAGCGTCAGTGATGCAAAGAGACTTCGGCCTCCAGATGAGCCACTCCACTGGACACCAGACACCCAGATCAGCCCACCTCCTGCCAGCGCTCTCAATAACAGATAAGAGCCTATCTCTACAAACCAGATACACAAGCAATTTAACATACACGGCAGTAGGTCAGAAAAAGAGATTCACTTTTTTTTTTTTTGACCCTCTCCGTCCTCGTCTGTCAATAAGAATGTCTGATAATACTAAGAAGTGCAGAGTATGAGCGAGGATATCGATGCAAAACTTAAAACAAAACTTAAAATAAAGCATTGATTTGTTTTGTCTCTGACAACTTTAGAGTGTAATTTAAGTAAGGCTAAGATTCAGTGTGAAAAAAATCAGGGTTCAGTATAAAATGATGCAAAGTAATAGTTAATTGATGTATGTATGTATGTATATATATATATATATATATATATATATATATATATATATATATATATATATATATATATATATATATATATATATAGTTTTAAAAGTATTCTGACATATTGACCTCTGACTTTATATGGAATTCAGTGACAAAATTCAGAAACTGACAGCCAACTCTGGAGTCAAACTGTTTACCCTTTTTGAGGTCTCTCTTCAACAGTGCTGCCAGCAGGAATACTAAGCAAAAGAACAGGTTTCTAACACATGCCCATATGACTACTCAGTCAGTATGTGAGTGAGCAAGAGAGAGAGAGATTCAGGTTTTTTACATCAACACCTATATTAAATATATATCATAGAGAAACATGCAGTAAAGGTTGGTGAAGTAAGCAATGGAATGCCAAAATGGCAGCTACAGTAGCTGTGAGGAAAGAATCGACTTCAATTTGAGAATAAATGGCTGCGAATAAGGAGCCAAACAAGTTGGGAGCTGTGAATAAAGAACTAATGTCTCATTTAACAGCATTATGAGAAGAACAGTTAGGCATAAAAAAAATTATGCAACAATATGCTGCTATGACAGATCCACAAAATTAAGACATGCAGAAATGAGAGTGGTGGTATGTAGAGGATATTTGCTGGATTCCATTAAATTATGGCTTGGGATAACAAATAACTGGTATTCATGTTCGCCCAATGATCATGAAATATGAGAAGTGACATGAGAACTGAATTCTACAGCAGGTTTTTCACAACTAAAGGGTGACTGACACTGTGAGCATGTTATGAAGACTGAATTCTAGATTATCAAACAAACTAGACATATTACTGCAGCATTTTTTGTTCTGACCCTTTGAACTTGGCATATGAGAATCCAGATGAGACAATGAAACAGTATGTCTACCTATTTGAAGTTCACTCACCTTTTATTAACTTGATAACAACCAAAATAAGATAAATCTGACTCCACCAACAATCGCAATTAAGCACCAGAACTGTTAAACCTGCACTGACCTACAGCTAGCTATACACCAAACATTGGCCTTTAAATGCATTTTCCTCTAACATTGTGAGACACAGTGGACGCCAAAACATCTCATTCTCAAAACCATTCTGGAAAAATCCAAATGATCTGCTGTTGAAACTATTTTATTTAAAATATCTTTACAATGTTTATGCATAGTGCATACCAGATTATGTCTGCTGGTCCAAGTTGTCTTCAACACAGCTTTATTCATGCTCAACTTAACTGTGAGAGTTCACCTCATAGATGTGAAAAATTGTGAACTCCAAACACTCCTACGTCACCTTTAAAAGAACATCTAGCAGAATCAAAACAAAGCTGTAAAATGCACCAATTACAAAAGCCCAAAACCATGTGTATGTTACAACCACAACCAACATTTATAGAGGTTTTTTGAGGCTAAACGCAATACAGTATGACCAAACCAGTCTCCTATTGTAGACTAATACATGTCCAATATTATTAATACTTATAATGTCCAGCCCAGCCTGATCTCACAAGGAATCTGGACATATGTTCTTCCATTGGTAAATTCCACACACAGTTTGAACTCAAAAGTAGTGGGTGATGAGCCAGAAAAAGAAAACCAATGTGTTTCATTCTGCGCTGAAATGAAAGCATGGTAAACAGGCTTGTGAACCCTTACAACCAGATACAATGTGGGATGCAATTTAACTGTTTTCAGAGCTGGATTACTCCCTGATAGCTCATCACACATTAATGAGACCACCACGGTAAGTCTCGTAGTCAATGTTTATATATATATATATATATATATATATAGCACTGGTCCAAGCTTCAAATGAGCAGCCAGCAGGCAACAGTGGCAAGGAAAAACTCCCTCTGGCTAGGAGGAAGAAAGCTTGAGAGGAACCAAGGCTCAAGAGAGGAACCCATCCTCCTCTGGTCGACACCGGAGAGCTCAGACATAGACACGGACACAGACATAGACATCCTAGACATCCTAGTGAGTCATGTCTGTAGGTTACTCTGATCCTGATATGAAGTCTATGGAATTCCAGGTTGTAAGAGTTAAATCACCTCTGAGCATTTTCTCCCAAACCATAGTCACATACTTACAAAGTACACATCAAACAACAACTAAAACCCTCAATAATGGGATGGAAAGCAAACCATAAAAATGCAGAAGGGAGTCAGATTATTGTGAAGTGATCTACACTGTATAGACACTTCGGTCAAAGTGATTTTGATAAAAAAAATAAGCTGCCCAATGTGCAGCATTTTATATTGTAAAAAGCTCTGTATCGCTTTTTTTCTGTAGTGAATCAGCTTGGTTGTATTTCGTAGCTATTGTCTGTTCTAGCTATAGTATTTCTGGTCTTGACATATTTCATTTCATAATTTCGTGGAAAATGAATAGGGAGTTTTCAAAACACAACAAAGGCTGTGAAAATATGTGCTGCTGGGCTGGAATTCTGCATTAAATATTCACAGTTTTTAATATCAGTCTCTTTACCATGCAATTCTCATGACATTTAATTAGCTTCCCCAACTTTTTAAACAGTTGTTGGTTCAGTCAGATATTCTGCTCGCACTCATGGGCAGTTTTGTATGTGATGTGCATGAGTTGAGGCATTGCACATGTCCTGCACTGTGAAATTTAGATCAGACAAGATCAGACAAGTGGACAAGGTCAATCTGGTCCACAACTAAAGTATACTGGTGCATCTCAGAGAAATTAGAACATTGTGCAAATGTTATTTTCTCATAATTCAAAACGGTAAAGTGTCAAACATTATACTCATTAAATGAAAAAAGGGTGAATAGGTCAAGCCTTTTTTATTATTATTTTTCCAGTAAATGCACAGCTCAGAAATCCAGAATCTCATTTTTTTCATTTTAACAGTAACATGTCTAGTCTAGCATATACAACTACAATCCTGAAGAAGACTATTGTGATTTCTAGTTGCCTAGAAGACAAGCATTGACACCCTTGACAAAGCCACTGAAGGTCATTACTGGCTATTCTCAGAGCTGTATCAAAGCATATTAATGGAAAGTTGACTGGAAGCAGCGAATGTGATGGGAAAAGGTACACAAACAACAGGTATGACCACAGCACTGAGAGGAATGTCAAGAAAAGTGTTGAGTCACCACTGACAGACACCTCCAGGAAAGGGGCAACAACTGCAGCATTCCTAATATAAAGCCCCTCCTGAAGCAGAGATAGTGTCAGAAGAGTTTTATCTGGACTAAGGAGACATAGAACTGGACTGTTGCTCAGTGCTCCAAAGTCACACTTATGTAATTGCAACTGTGGAAACTGAAGTTGCTACACATGCTCATCTGTAACGGCAACTACTTTGCCAGTATTTACTTTGTTATTACGTAATTGTTCATGTTTAACTATGCAATTGTGTGAGGTCCCTAATATAAAGTGAAACTTTCTATAGTTCTAAGAGATTAAGTTTCTTAACAGCCATAGAATTTCATTTTTAATTAAATGGTAGAAAAATAAAAACACTGTATCAAATTAGTGGTTACATCATTTATGTCCAATGCTTTATGTTTTATATCTACCTGCACTATATGGGGGAACAGACTATGTGTTACTGTGTATTTTTGCCAAAACACTTTTGAAAGACATCATAGTAATGAAAAAACAAACAAACAATAATTTTTCATTGTTACACAATTGATTTCCTGCCTCATATTATGCCTTTAAATGGTTGTTAATTTATGCTCAATGTTAAATACAGTATAGAGCATTCTGTTCATACTCTGTTGATTTCATCTATATTTGTGCATGTTCTTTGACAGCTTAAAGATGCAGACTGAACAGAGCCGTGCGACTTGAAAGAAGAGGAGGGAGGTGGCAGTAACATTTATGGGTTTTATTTAAATAATTAATTTATCAAATTTTTTTGCCCTTTTTCTCACAGTTTGGTTGTACCAATTAACTCTTTGGGACTTTCGTTATTTTCAATGATCACAACACTATTAGAGTGAAGTCAAACACATGCCTCCTTCAATGTGAAGTTAGCCATCGCTTCTTTTCAAACTGCCAGAAATGCCGCATCATTGGGCATACAGTGGTGCCATCTGCCAAGCCAGAAAGAGAAAAACCTGTCCTTCGGGTTCCAGCTGTTGATGGTTAAACCACATGACCCAGGAATCCTCAGGCCATGGTGCCAAAGCCTTTGTCCACTGAAGCACTCAGGGCCTGCCATTTACACAACTGCATCAGTCCAGCGAAAATGTATACTTTATTAGACCTTTTTATTATTTTTAACTGAAAAAATTATTAATCGAGATCCTTATATGCTTCAATTTACTTCATATAATCAGTAGAGTGGGGAACATTCCCCAACCTGTAGTTAAATATTCTCCTGACACCAGTTCACACTAGTGTTTGTGTAGTGTCTAGATTTGGCGTTCACTTTTCTTGGTGTACAAAAACACACTGCAGTTTGCAGCCCTACAGCACAGCAGGAGAATTCAGTAGACACCTGCTGAATGGCTGAGAATTTTTACAGTAAAACATTGCTGTAGTTAGTCCTCACAAAGTAGTTGAGGTGGGCCAGGAGTTAAACTAAATATAACAAAGCCTTCTGTCCAAACATACAAGCAAAGAAGCCCCCATGGAGATCACGTTCACCATGGTATGCAGATTTGGAGCATTGTTCAAAGTGGAGTTCGGGGACTGGAATTAAGACCCATCTGTTCTTAAAGGCAAGAAAATGAAGAATAACCATGTCAACGACAAGTTTAGCAATTAGAGTGCAGATGGCAGTTTGAGCAGTTCTACCTGTTCAGGGAGAGGAGCATATGTTGGTGGGTAGCTTTTTTCAATTACATACACTTTAGGGTTTGATTAGCAAACTGTGATCAGCTGCTGAATGTTCGAAAGTCAACAGTGCAGTGTGAAGGCCGTTACCCCGTTGACCTGAACACTGGCCTAAAAAGGGTCAATAATGAAGTTAGTTGGATGCATTTTAGAAAAGTAACAGAAACAGGTGTCTTACCTGACATTTGAGGAAGTAGCAGAAGTGTATTACTGTAGAAATCAAAATTGCAGTAATAAATCAGTTGTGCTGCATGAGAGCCAGACTGGAAATCTGAAAGTATCTGAGAGAAGTTTACACTCAAAAAGTGAAAGCTTATATTTCTACAGGGGCATGTTAATCTGTGAGCCTTATGAACAATATCAAATTTGTTTTTCCTGTGATTTCTTGTGATTCTAAAGATCAACAATGACGTTTATTCATTCTTTGCTGTTCTACACTCACAACACTGAAATGGACAAAAAGTATTGGGACACCTCATCCCCACTTCATCCCCAACTCCCCAGCTAATCCCAAAAGTAATGAATGAAGCACCATTCCAGAGAGTTCTGCTGCTCCACAGCTCAAGGATGCAGGGCTTTATACATTTCATGATTCCAACCAGTTCATGGTCATCTGCTCTGGGGAGCCTGTTTCTAGTGGCAGTAATTACATACAGAACATCTAATGAATTTTAATTCCATGTTCTTAATATTATGTCAATTCATTTAGATTTTGAATGTTATCCAAAGCTTCAGCAACTCCTTAGAGTTTAAAAATGCCACTAGACATCCTAAGGATTGATTATGAGGCTGATAAGATGATATTATTAAGGGTGATGTTACATTAAAGCAAGATATATGACTGATTTTTAGTGGTTAACAGTGATTCTTCCTCACTTAGGCTAAAATATTAGCAATTATATCACAAGGATGGTTTGTCAGCTTAAAGGTTGGTATTACTTTAAAGTAAGTCCATTACAGCTGCTCTTCAAAGGGTGAAAGTGGTAACGTTATGGTTCTTCTTTCTTTGTGGTTCTAAGCTTTATCAACTCTTGACGTTTTTAGAATTGAACTAGCACAGGCATTAATTAAGAATAGAGACTGTGCAACTATCTTTTAAATGCACGATTCAAGAAAAAAAGCATTTCTGAGGATTTTATTTAGCTCATTGTTGCAGTTTTGGTTGGGCCTAGGTTCACAGGTTTGTTTATTGTTTTTGATTAATTTTCTTTCTCCACAAACCTGAAGAGCAGCACTTTACAAAGTCATGAACATGTCACTATGCAGGAACAAAGAACTGTTCTTAGGGAGAGATTTAATCCATGTGGACAATACACTGATGCAATCATGTCACAAAATTAAACACACAATCCAACATGCAGTGCCAGGGGTGGATAACTTCCACCCTTGCAGTAGACCAAGCTAGAGACTGCTTGAAGTGAACTATTGCAGGAGGACCATAGATTGATGCTATAGACCACTTCTGGGGTCAAAAATTGCTTTCAAAATTCATCAAATGTACTGTTACAAATGGATTCCAGGTCTATAAAAATACTAGTATAAAAAGGCCTTCATTGATTGTCACGAAAAGGTTAATACATTCAGAAATTAGCCAGATAAAAGAGTAGACAATCATTTGTGCAGGGTGCTCAAATATTTGCTTGCATCAAACATTATAGCAGTGTCATGGTGAAGAGAGGTGAGAGCAGGATGTGGATGTAAACACAGGGTAAGGTTAATATAAAAAGAAACAAAACACAAAATATACAAAACAGAACAATAAAACAAACTAGAAAAAACAAACAGAATAGAAAGCCAAGACCAAGGGTAACAAAATGTAACAACCAACAAACTATTTTTACTTTATAACAAGTAATATTAACTATTCCAAGTGTCTTATTTCACTGGCAGGTAATGTCCCTTGTTTAAAACATTATTTTTTTGAAAAAGGTTAAACTATCTGTTATATCTTGAATTATTATTATTATTATTATTATTATTATTATTGTTATTATTATTATTATTATTATTATTATTATTATTATTATTATACAAACTTATCTGCCAGAATAAAACTTTTGTAAGAAAACAAATCATTTAAATAAATTATAGCTAAATTATAGCATCTTCAGCCTATAAATTTCTGACAATATTTGTGAGAAGTTCAGTCTTTTTATATCTTCAGGATTTTTATATCTTCACCAAAAATACATAAGTTTCAAGGGCATCAAACTGTTTTTAGCATAAAAAGTCCAAGTCAGGACATGTCATGCAAGACTGACCCAGTCCATCATATATAAGTACTGACTGTACGTGACTTGTCCCATAATAATATACACAGTATCATCTAGCAAATCCCATTTTCAGGAGCCAGAGAGGGAAAATAAGACCATGCTTGTGCACAGGGTGCTGTTGGAAAGGCCTGTGTGTGTTTGACTTGGACTGATTGAAATTGGCTTTATGGAGCAGTGTGTGGCTGATGTTTAATGGAGCGTGATGAGCACTTTGTGTCATGCCCATCCGTCCCATCAGATAAGGCCTGAACCATGGCTAACAGTCAGTGTCGCATTACTGCGTCATCTTCCCAAAGGACACTCAACCTCTGCTGCCACCGTGTTCCTCAACACTATTAATACAAAGGCTGTCGACCTTCTGGAGCAAAATTAAGATCAATTTTTAGATTCAGTCTAGATTTAAAAATGGATTAGAATTGCATATTATTCTCTCTCAATTGTGGTCAGCAGTTTGAAATGGTATATTGTTCATTATTTGCTTCATTTGCAAACAATAATCAACCATACAACTGTTAATTAACGTCCTTGTACTACACTGACTTGTTTGTTGTAGTGGTGAATGGAAACGGACATTTATTACTCTCTAAAAGCTTCTTCACAGAACGTTATAAATACACTGATGCCTGACACTGTTTTACCATAGTTAAAATTTTACATTCTACTATCCGTTCATGATAGAGAGATATATGTAAGTAGATTTCTCTATAGTGAACCGTTTTCCATCTGACCCACTTTGGATAGCTGAACTCTGACTGAATATTCAGACATAAAAAAGGTGGAATTCCCTTGATAAGCTTAAGTAAAAGTATGATAATGACCACCTGGTGTTTGGTTGCAGACACACACACACACACCGGTTGTGTAATCCACCCCCCAGTAAAGAGCAGGTGAGCAGTGTTTTCTGGCGTGATGATATATAGTTTATATCTCCATCCTTTTTCTATACCACTTATTCCTGAATAGGGTCAAGGGGGAGCTGGTGCCCAGCCAGCAACTCTGAGCGCAAGGGCAGGAAACAGGGGCTAGTCCATCGTAGGGCTCACACACACACACTCACACACCAAGGGCCACTTTAGAGTCACCAATTCACCTTCTGCACGTCTTTGGACTGTGCAGGAAACCGGAGTACCCGGAGGAAACCCACGCGCACACGGGGAGAACATGCAAACTCCACACAGAAATTTCCCAGGTCACCCCACTATATATATATATTCTCAAATGGTAGTAGCCAGTAGGGGGACCAGCGACTGTGTCATGGTGGCTATGGCCCCCAATGCACCCCTGCTTTAACGAACCAAACCAGTTTTTGGCACCTCCTTTTGGCACCTTTATTTGTGAGAGATTACTGTGAGATGGAAAAAAAGCACTGAATGTTCTCCACTGTGACAGCACTACACAATGACACTGTCCCTCCAAGTGTTTTGTATCAGAGGGGACACAGTTTAGAGGACTGTATTACAAGCAGTGCACACACACTCTTGATGGGTGGTCTCTGATCCTTCACAAAATCACCTCTTCTCTTTTTCCCCCCTTCTTTTCTTTTTTCGTTTCAAACCCAAAGGACGGGCACTTCACAACACGGAGTGAAATTTCCTGTCAGGACACGAGGGGAAGGGGAAAGAGATCTGATCCCTTCGGTGCGAAGGACAGAGGAAAAGAGATAAAGCCGGAGAACGAGCGAGAGAGAGCGCGTGTGTGTGTGAGAGAGAGAGCGAGAGGACACCTACCATAAGGAGACACTTATAGAGATATCATCTTCCGTGTTAGCTTTTACTCTGTTTTCCTCTTATTTATTTATTTATTTCGCTCCTCTCACCAGCTGTGTGTGACATTACGGGAACGTTTTTAACTCTGGCTGCCTTGGGAGCGAGAGCAGGGCGAGGTGGAAGTGGCGAAACTTTAAGTGGCCATTTTTGCCCACCATGCTCGAGCTGGAGCAGGAACAGAACGGAAATTTTCTCTGTGGTTTCCGTTCCTAAGCAGCAATCAGCATAACCTGAAGGGCTATGGCCAGGCTCCATTAAATCCATTACAAGCCAGGGGTCATGGGGTGAAGTAAGCATTTTTAGCTCTTGTTCTGTATGGTGAACTACTTAAAAGCACATTTTAATATGATTCCCACCATGTTACTTTAAGCAGAGTCCATAAAAAAAAAAAAAAAAAAAAAAAAAAGTTAAAGAAATATCTTGAGTTGAATTAAGTGTCATTTGCTGGAGAACATAAAATGAAGAAGAAAGCCTGGCAACAACAAAAACATGAAGGGAAGTGCAGTTCTAACGGAAGTCTTCATGCTCTTCATATTCTTATTTTTTTGTTTTTATATAATTGCTTAACAAGGCCTGCTTAATTGTCTTCTGATTGTGTTCAAGTCATTGGGGAAATATACTTCAGATGTAAATCAGTTAGGGGATTTGTGGCCACAATATTATCACTTCAAGTTCATTTGAAGTTCAGTCATTTCCATTAATACTACTGTAAAAACTGACAATGTATAATCTCATGCAGAAGTAGAATTCATTCAGAGTTTGATTTCACTGCATTACGGAAACAGGATCAGCCATTCCACCCTTCTATGATAAGTATCTACCTTCTGAAACACCTACCTACCAAGTATTTCTACACACTGGCCACTTTATTAGAAACACTTACCTTTAACATCATGTCATTGACTACTTTATTAGTACCTGCAGTGTGCTTGCATGCATTGGCCACTTTATTAGAAACACCCACCTTAGACATCATTCCACTGGTCACTTTATTAGAAACACTTACCTTCTGTTTACACGAATTAGCCACTTTATTAGAAACACTTAGCTTCTGTTTACACACACACTGGCCCCTTTATTAGAAATGCCAGGCTTGTATGTCATCCCACTGGCCACTTTATTGGAAACACTTACCTTCTACTTGCACACACTGGCCACCTTGTTTCAGAACCACTTACATTCTGCTTACACACAGCAGGCAATTTATTAGAAGGACCAGCCTTGTACGTCATTCCACTTGCCACTTTATTAGTAACACCTACCTTGAACACCGAACATGGACAAGACACATCTGGGAGTAATGATTAGTGTGTGTGCTATAGACTGGACACTGCTGGGCAGGATGGTGAAGAGACTGGATCTGGGAGGAGCTAAATTTAGAAAAATGTGCTTATTATAATATAATGTAAAATATACTGTAACACACATTTTACAATACAGTTTCCACAGATATGGGAACTGCCTTATATTGACATGACCTTATCAAATAAGATTGCAGCAAATAAAGCTGAATGAGCTCATACGCAGCTGAACATACTGGCTTGGATGGATTTGCAATGTCAGACTATCACAAATAACCTGACCCATCATATTTGTCCTTAAAATAAACAGCTTGTTCTAGACAAGCTTACAGTTTCCCTCCTTTTATCTGTACACACTGCTAGAGCAAGAGTTGCTGAGTTGTTCAAATGTCATTCACTGAAGCTTCACAGTTTTGGGGGTGTTTGAAGGATTTTCTTCCCTTCTGTTTAGGTAAAGAACTTTGGAAAAATACTCAATATGCCACTGCAAACCTCCTAAACGACATCCAGTGATGGAGTGGGTTGAGGAGTGAGGAAGGCCATGCGTTGGCAACACAATCAACAGATTAAAAACTAAGTGAGTGTTTGAGGGTGTCTGTCGGAAAATGTGTGGAGAAGAAAAGGCCAAGCACTTTAGGGGTTGATTTGAGAGCAGGGATGAATGAGTGGGAAAAATGAATTGAATCCAGAAGCCTGGACGGGATTTCTATCAGCAGCCCATGCAGATAGGTTTGTGATGTCTGGACCCGAAGCTGATCTGATCACTTGCAAATGACATGTGCATACATTCATCTCAACAGGTCTGATTTGAGAAACAAATCCAATTTGCCTGCTCAGGTGCCTGCTCTTTGTGGTAGGAAGCAGTCCCCCTCTGATAAGGGAGGAGATGTGGTGGTGAAGGGATGGGACATTTATCGCATTGGACTGAGACTCTTCACCAGAGTGACTTACATAGAAGATTGTAGAGTTAGTCTTGCCCAATTGAATCTTGCACAAAGGACTCTTATTGGTGTAGATTGGTGAGTCTGTCTAACTAGGGAAGCAAACCCAAGTTGACCACAGGTGATGTTGGTCACTACACTACACTAACCATAGCTATTAGAACGGCTAGTCACACAAACAGCCAACAGCAGAAAAAGCGAGTTCTGCAAAATTCATCATCCGAGTGTTTCTGCCCTGGTATAATTCACCACTCTCAGGTGTCAAGTGGAAAGTGCAGCTGTTAATTACAAGACTGCTTTCAGAGCTTGGCCTGGCCAAGTCAAGGAGGTGGAGGAGGACGCAGAGCATTGCTGAGGAATGGCCAAGGGGAGAGCCACAGGCGACATGGCCCCAGGGGTCCCCTGGGCCGCAGGAGCGCAGGACCCACGGACAAGAGGCTGATGAGAAGGCTGAGAGGATGTAGGAGTGTGTCAGACTCTGGGAGGGGAACGACTCTGATGGCACTGACAGGGCACTGCCAGTCCCATGCACCTGTCTAGAGAGATAGATAGATAGAGAGAGAGAGAGAGAGAGAGAGAGAGAGAGAGAGAGAGAGAGAGAGAGAGAGAGAACATCAGCTAAAACCAGTAAGAAGATACTGATGGATGAAGCAATCGGAGACCTGATATGTAACCTGATATGGCAATCAGTTTGTAACTGGTGTGTAACTTTATTATGTAGTTTTATACACTAAATGGACAAAAGTATAGGGACACCTGCTCATCCATTTATTCTTCTGAAATCAAGGGTATTAAAATGATTTGTCCTGTTTTTATTGGAAACCCCTTTATAAGATACCCTTACATTGTGCTTCCACTCGCTGGCCACTTTATTAGAAACCCCTACCTTAACCTTCCATTCACTGGCCATTTTATTAGAAAATGAAATCTTCTGAAGTCAAGGGTATTAAAAAGAGTTTGTTTATCCTGCTTTTACTTCTCTTCCAAAGCATCATCATCGTGCAACTCATCGATGAATTAATCCACCTGCTGCCTTTATTTTGCATCACTACAACACATCTAAAAATGTTTCCAACCCAGAATTTGTTCCATTGTTCAGCAGTGCTCTACATGGCACCCATATGTGAGTTCCTTGTCAGCGCATACAGAACACGCATGTCTTGAGAAGCTCTGACATGTTGAAATATCTTAACTTTATAATGATGCTGAAATGACCCCCCTCCCACAAAAGCCAACCCCACAACTGTCATGCAGTTAAGTGAAGTGGAGGATAATGATATGTGCAATAACGCCATTGCCAAAAGAAGCAGACTGGCTGGTCAAATTCTCAGCTTTTTCTGACACATGAGCTCAAATGAGGAGCACCTGACAACTCGGGCTGCCACTGCCTCACAGTCTTGTTATCATCCTCACCAGAGCCAAAGTCAAGACACCCCTCTCTTGCTAGCGTCTGATGATGATGATGAAGACGATGGCAATGTTATATTCCACTGAATAAACTGTAGAACAACCTCTTTTCTCTTAATCAGGTCTCTGGAGGAAACTGCTCTACTGTGAGGATGTCATTAGGTTTCCCAGCATTGACATTTAGCTGTTACAACCAACCCACCTGAGTAGAATACCTCTACCAATTTAAACATTTCCTTTTGTCAGATGAATTCTGCTTGTTTGAACTCCAAACAGAGTCGTGCTCGCTGGAGGCGCAATGCTGAAGAAACTCTGGGTGCCTCAGTACTTAATAAGCTGCCTTGCTTCCTATTGCCTGCATAAGCAGCTCTGCTTAGGTTGAATGCATTTTTAACCAGTTGTTGAAACAGTTAGACAATGATTTCATCACCAATCATTTCTGCCCCTTTTATTCACCT
The DNA here is from genome assembly GCA_034509495.1 of Acestrorhynchus altus. NCBI lineage: Eukaryota > Metazoa > Chordata > Actinopteri > Characiformes > Acestrorhynchidae > Acestrorhynchus > Acestrorhynchus altus. The sequence continues at coordinate 32,563,896 of CM067504.1, read as the reverse complement.
CAACCATTAGCGTCACTCTATTTCTGTGAAGACGCCAGAAAAATGAGCTTTCAGCTTCAGGAAAACACAGATAGACCTTCATAACTTTCTGAAATAATCCACAACTACAAGACGTACAGTTGACATGACAGGAAAATACCCTTGATTTCAGAAGACATGTCAGAGGAGCAGGTGTTTACGTATGTTAGAACATACACTGAACAGTTCATTAAAACCACCTTCTCATTTCTACATTCACATTCCATTTAATAGCTTTTCTTAACATATAACCTTCATGGTCAAAAAAAAACAAAAAAAAATGCCACTGACATGCTGGTGTGTGCTGTGCTGAAGAGTAGTTCAGACATGGCAGTGCTGCTTTTTTAAGCAATTCTTTTTATGTTTCCATGATGAGATTTCCTCTAATCCAACTGAATGATTATTCTGATTGTAGATAAAAGCCCGAGGTGTTCGTATGTCCACTCTACTCAACAATCCTCTATTTACATGCACACTACAAGCATTGTGATCCAGAACGAAGCACATGTGTAGAGTACCACTGAATGTACATGTTACCATGACAACAAGCATAAGATGAGTCCAGTCAGAGTAAGAGGGGTGAGGAGGAGGAGAGTGTTACCTAAGTTTTCAGTTGGTCTGTTTTTTTTTTAATTGGACAAGAAAATAGTCACCTTGCTTAAAGCGGCAGTACATCCAGGCTCCTGCAGATGGTTGTTGAGAAGAAGAGCTGCAGTGCAGTGGATGGTTTGATTTATGGGAAAATGGGTCACAATACTTTTGTTAATGATTTGCATGAATGAGTGATTGCAGCTGAGGGAATCTGCAGCCGAATTTGCAGGGGTCTACCAGGTCTACCAGCAGTGGCAGAAGGTTAATACAAGTCCTCCACAACACATTTCTCAAAGAAATGCATACCATGAATATATGGAGCAGGGTGGCACACAAGAAGATTACTCCTGAATGAGTCACATTCATCCTAGACGTGAGGAAGCCTACAACAAGAACTGTGTGCAAGGTGTGGTTTAAGCTGGAGGAGCTCTGTGATGTTCTGGGGAGATTTTAATGAAGTGGAAACGGATCATTTGTTTAAGGTGGCAGTAAACTCGGACCACGATACTTACAGTGGACATTTGGACAACCAGGCCTTTTGCTCCTCATCTTACTGAGAAATATAACATTGGTATTCCTGCACTCCAGGATGACAATTCTTGTGTTCACAAGGCTGGAAATGTGAGTGACTGGAGTGATGGACATTCAGGAGAATTAACACATCTGGAGCGGCCTGCAACATCCCCAGGTTTGAATCCTTTTGAAAATCTGTGGAACTATCTGGAACAACGAGTTAAACAGCAGGAAAGGCATCCATGAAATCTTGCTGAACTGAATTCTTATACAAAAGTGGCTGAACATTGATGTTGCCTTCATCAAGAAACTTGTCCATTCTATGCCAAATCAAAGAACAGCTGATGTTTGTGCTTGTGTAGATGTTACATTGTGTAGTGACTAACATTGTATCTAGTGAGCTTAGGAGCACTTTGTAGTTCTATAATTATAGACTGCAGTCTGTCTGTTTCTCTGCATAATTTCATCATGTTATTCAATGGTCAGGACCCCACAGGACCACCACAGAGCAGACATTATCTGGATGGTGGGTCATTCTCTGCACAGCACTGACACTGACATGCTGGAGATTTTAAACACACTGTCCATGTTTCCAAGCAGAGATTTACTTCAATCCAACTGAATTTATTCTGATTGTAGATAAAGACTGGGGTATTTTTATGCCCACTCTACTCAACAATTTATCTAAAACCTCTGTTTACATGCACAGTACATGTAAGGATACACTAGTACCACATATACATGTTACCATGACAACAAGCATAAGGTGAGTCCAGAGTAATAGGGGCGAGTGTTACCTGAGTTTTCAGTTGGTCTGTTTGTTTTCAATTGCTTTAAAATGTTTGTGTCTTAAACAAGAGTCAAGAGGAAAAGTCATGTCCTGCAGCATTCCGGGTATCAGCTGGATGCCAGTGCCACCACTGAGATCACGAAACCTCTGGATGAAATAGATGCAATAAATGCAAACGCCAAAAAATGTACTTAAACTGTCAGTATAGGAATGTAATCGGTAACAGATGTTCACATGATTATTATTCTTCTATTTATTGGACTGATTAAAGAATTAGCCACCTCATTCCATTGGGTAGAAATTCAGAATGGACTGTTCGATTCTGATCGATGTGTGTACATGGAACCTGTTGGCTGGATATCTCTGTTTGGTGGACTGTTGTCTGCCCAGCTGTGACTCTGAGATGTTTAAACACTCCAGCAGCATTGCTGTCTGATCCACTGATCTATTGCTGAATGGCCCACCACATAATGCCAGCTCTATGGTGGTCCTGACCACTGTAGAACAGGATGAATGGAGGCTCATGAAGTATGGAGAGAAATGGATGGGCTAAAACATGCTCCTGTGCTCCCGTTCTCTAGTGCACGGGGCCAATATAATTCACAATGAAAGTAAAAACAAGGAAGTGGTTTCAATAAGGTTGCCAGATTGTGTATGGTTCATCTACAATGTTTGATTTTGACAAAGCTCTCTGTGGCTTAACGTGCTGCCTGTGTATTAGCTTAGTAGGTCTTGAGACATACAGTAGCTTCTGGTTTTGGTGATCCATTAAGGTCTTTTGTTGTCAGATGATTTGATGGGAGATGGCCCTTCTATTATTATCCACTTAATGTTGTTTTAAGTGGTTTGCCTTTGGCCTCCTCCAGCTTTGAGCCTGATGCCTGAGTTATCGACTGAGTTTAAACACCCTGGGAAAGAAGAGATACAATTACCCTTTTTATTGAAAGACTATATGACTACTCCACCAGTATTGTGTCAGTCATCTAAATTATTCCCTGCCTGGAATCCATAAATATTTCCTCACAGTGCCTGTGCTATTTTCCCAACAGAATCCTGGTCAGGTGCAGAGCGCTAGGGCTGCTCGCATCCCTCTATTTGTGAGTGAGCCACTCACTTTTCCATTCTTTCTCTCTCCTCTAAAAGCAATCATAAGAAACTGACCGCGGGTTGTTAAAATGCAAAAGAAGCTGTTTCCCCCCACTGAGGGCTTATTGGAGCATGTCTCTATATCTGGAGGAGTGCAGTAATAAGTGGGCTATGACACTGGGATGGTACTAATCAGCGAAGGAGAGCCAGGAAGGGGGGTGCATGGGAAATGAGCAGGGAATGGAGAAAGACCTCCTGAAGAGGATGGAATGAAGGTGATTCATCCCATGAGGAATGTGACGTAGCTGGTAAAGTCGGAGGCCCAGAGGGAGAAATACATTAATCATGGCTGCATCAATCAGAACAGGAGCGTGAACCTAACATCAGAAACATGTTTATTAAACATGTTCTTTTATGTCTGGCAAAAAAAAAAGAAAAAAAAAAAGTATCTATTCAAAACACTATGTGGTGGAAAAGACTTCTTTCATGAAGGAATGTTTCCAGAAAAAGGATCATAACTGCAATTCATTTCAGTTTGTATTTTTTACACTTGAAAATCTCAGCGGCTCTTAATGTGGGAACATTTCATGGTCGATAAATTTATGGAAATGGTCAAAAATGACACATACTAAAATTATGGTTTTTCATCCAATACTTTTTGAATGAGTTGGGGAGTTGGGGATGAAGTAGGGTTGAAGTGATCATCCAGCCTCCAGACTTCACTAATGCTCTTGTCATGGAATGCGATCAAATTCTCACAGCAATGTTCTTAAATCTAGATATTATTCCTACAGATATTACTAAATACTTGGACACCTGATAATTCAAAGATTCCAACAGATTTGAGTCAAGTTCAGACTTGAATGTGATCACATAAAAAGGTCAATTTTTTTGTTGGAGTGATATTTTGTCCAAAGTTCACTAATTTATTAAATTATTTATTATTAGTTTATTAAAGAGTGAATGTGTTATAATGACATTTGGTCTTAATGTACTGATAAATCTGCTGGTGCATTTTTTGAATTTCTCTCAAGATTTCTGACATGGCTTAATCTAATACAATAAGGCAAAATTTGACTTAAGACTTAAGTGCTGATGAAAATGAAAATGAAGTTCAGCTGTTAGCTTATCCATTATCATTACCCAAAGGTGAGTCTTAAGACCATGTCAGAAGAAAGTAAGTGACTTTTTGCTGTATGGAGTTCAGGGGAAGGTTGTACCACAGCTGAGCCTTATGGTCTTCAATAGAGTTTAGGCAAGGACCTATCATTTGAAGTGGAAGTCCTAAGCTGGTGTACCAGTGTGGTGTTCTGAACCAAGCTAAAGGAACTGAGCCTTTTGAAGCCCAGTATGTGAGAACTGGGGCTTTGTATCTGAACCTTGCTTCCACGTGAAGCCAGTGGAGTAATCTCAGCAGAAGAGTCACATGGGAGAACATTTGGAGGTGGTGGACCAAACAAGGTGCAAGGATTCTGAACACTCTAAAGGGATGAAGTGATGTGTGAGGGAAAGTCTGCAAGGAAGGAACTGTGACAGTAAAGCCTGGAAATGAATAAAGCTTGAACAGGGACTGCATCTGTAATCAGGAAGAGTGGTTTGCATGTTTCTCTATGAAGAAGGAATCTGATGGTAGATGTTATGTGAAGAAAATGGGACCTGTTTATTTAGAAGTCCTAAGGGGCTGGTGTTCAGTGATTTAATTGCTCAAACACTCCTGATTCATCTTATCAATTAATTTACAGTTTTGATGGCTTTGTTTGACAAACCAACCCTACA